>JAAGNO010014835.1:0-77765 GCA_033439905.1 Ceryle rudis
TAAGAAATTAAATCTATACTTGTAGTACAAATCTTTGTTCAATTCAGTTTTGTATTAATTATAAATACTATGCATAAATATATAAGCCAAGTGAGAGATTTTAATAAGAAGGTAGCTTATGTTTCCTAGACAAAGTATTAATACAAATTTCTCTTGGTTTTCCCTAGTGAACGGATTGTTGCTTTTTACTGGATTTTGTGACAAACTTTTTTTATATACTTCAGCAATACCATGTGATTGAAATCAGCAGTACTGTTTAAGTGAGGATCTATCTGGAGGAGCATTGTATTATGTTCATAGTATTTCTTCTCCTCCCACTTGAAATCAGAAGTCAGTGTATAAGATGATTTTTTTTGAGTGAAGGAAAGTCATGTCACTGTGAGAGTTTAATGTACTAAATTAAGTAGTAGTCAGACATGTGAGTCTAAGGAGTTTTCTTGCTTCAAAACATACTATAAAATAAATATTTAGTTTTGATTCTAAAGGCTGTCACTGTACTTCATAACATTCATGAATGAGATCTGAATTTTCATATCCTAATTTCATCAAAGTGCTTTTCATTCAAGGTTTGACTAGGTATTGCCGGCTCTTACAGTGGTACAAGGCCCACTAAGGCCAGTGGAAAGATTTTATGAATGTTAGGCCAAATCTTTTATTGGCAAAAGTAGCCAGTCATGTGCCATTAGCAGTAATGTTCATGCATATGAAATTTCGTATTTATTTTAGTAATATGTATTGGGGCTGATGTAAGATAATGCCATGTTTGTCATTTGGTATATGATGGCTCATGTATGGACATAATTTGAAAAGGCAGAAACAGACCTCAATTTCAGCTTTGATATAGAACTGTCCTTAAAAATACAAATGTCTTGATGCTCAGGGCCTGCCTCGACATCTAGTTCTGTATTGCATGGCTCTTTGTGCACTCTCTGCTACTGGCTGTTGCCAGCTGCTTTGTGAAGACTGAATTCAGCCAATTGAGTGCAGGCTGCATACTGTGAAACTCATCAGTCTTTGAACCAGTCTGTACTTACATGCAGTTGTAAGCGCAGACCTGGTGTGAGCTGGGAGCACCTGGACTGCTATTTGCAGGGCAACAAAGCTGGTGAGGGGTCTGGAAAGCATGCCTTACGAGGAGAGGCTGAGGGAACTGGGGTTGTTTAGTCTAGAGAAGAGAAGACTGAGAGGAGACCTTCTTGCTCTCTACGCTGCCTAAAAGGAGGTTGTAGCAAGGCTGGTGTTGGTCTCTTCTCCCAAGTTACTAATGATAAAACAAGAGGAAATGTCCTCAAATTGCGTCAAGGGAGGTTTAGATTAGATATTAGGAAGAAATTCTTCACTAAGAAGGTGGTTAGGCACTGGAACAGGCTGTCCAGGGAGGTAGTGGAGTCATCATCCCTGGAGGTGTTTAAAAAACAAGGAGATGTAGCACTTGAGGCTATGGTCTAGTGGATAGAGAGATGTTAGGATGAAGGTTGGACTTGATGATCCTAGTGGTCCTTTCCAACCCTTATGATTCTATGATTATAGGGCACAGGGCTGTGACTCAGTTTTGCTTGGTTTGATTCCTGGATCATCCAGTGTGTCCATGACAGATCACTTTGGTATCTGTGAGCTTTCCCTCATGAGACTGTGGCAGCACTTTTCTGTCTCTCAGCAGGGTTATGAAGACAAAAATAATTTCATGATAGAAAGATGATTAGTTTCTACTCTACTGAGGAATGTAAAAACACTTCACACAGGTAACTCAGCTTCTTACCTATCAAAGGGCACTGACAAGTTGGTGCTTAAATTTCTCCCCTTTTCTCTGTGTCCAAACTTGGGAAAATTCAGTGTTTTGTATGCTAACTCCTAACCTTAGGCCATTGAAGCAACACATCAACAGGAGACCAAGTCCAACACTATGTCACAAATCCATGAGCTTTTAAAGCAATTGCATAGATGAACAGGAAAGATGTTAAGCTTCACATAGGTCATTAAAGTTTAGTTATAAGCCATACCAGATCAATCTCTCCTACTGTTTTTTTCTGCATATAGGAAGGAATCATTTTTTTGCCTGATGTCCTAAAATATAAAGCATCTAAGAATTTCTGGGATCTTGTGAATCAGTTTGAAAATATCACAGACAATCAGCAAGCTGACTCAGTGCTTCTGGTCATTTTTTTCTGATTCCATATTCCAGAAAAAGCCAACAAGTACACACCGTGTATGTACAGGAAAGTATTAGATGTGCTTCTTTGGTCTGTGATTTTGGAGGAATGCAGACTAGCTAATTAGCATGGGTCTTTCTGGCAGAAAAATCTCTAAAACTTGTTATAACTTAATGTGTAATTTTGCTGGCAGAAGCACCTTTCAGATGAACTTTCCACACAGGAGGGTTCTGAAATGTGTTATCAATGGGAAGGTTGCACTATCCCTGTCTACCTTCAGGACTTGTCAATATGGCATTGTCCACATCCACTGACTCTACAGAGTTTTGGGATAAACTTTAGTCCCATTCTCCCAGCCCCTTGCCAGGTGCAGAATTTATATACAACCTCCTGGCCTTGAGGCAGGAATGTTCCCCTGTGAGCTATCCTGACACTATAGTACATCCTGCCATGAGTTTTAACATCACTAGAGACATTTTTTTCCCCCAAAGGAAATAATGACTTGCAGTAACACAGCTTGTTGTGAGATCTTGTTGGAAATCCAAACATGTGGCAATTTACGAGTGTCAGCAGATTTTTTTAGACTTGTGTGGCAATACGTGCTGTGCGTTAGATGTTGGAATCTGACCCTTTGGCTTTGCCACAGTGGTGTCCCAGGAAAACCATGTAGAGTTGCCTCTGCTCTCTTTTCTATTTACTTTCTTTAATATACTGTAGTATAGTTTACCTATAAAACAATTTGTGTATGTTGTGCCTGTAGATTGTTTTTCATGATCTGAGATCCTGCTTAAGGCCTTTATATTTTATCTGATCAATTTTGCTCTATTTTTCTCTTTTTTTTAGGAGGGAGTCTTTTTACCATTCATGTTTTCTTTTTATGGAATTCTTGACTAACTGAATTAGATTTGTAAAGAATTAAGTAAGAGGCAGAAAATGGTGAAGGTCTTATGTTTTTATTTCTTCCCGCAATCTTGTAATATTTAGTATTTTTAATAAGATTTTTTTTTTCCTACAAAACATGAAACTCACATACTGCTTTGAGACAGTCTTTACATTTATCCCTGAAAAAGTAAAACTGGGTTTCCAGTTATTACTATTAAGAACAGCATAAATAAACCTGAGCACACTGATGTGTAATGTTCAAGTAGAAAATAACCTTGTTACAGCCCGACTTGCCTGAAACTTGGGTTTGGCATGTTTAGTATGTTTTACATCATCAGTTTCTGTCACAGCTGTTGGCACTAGGCTACGACATGATTGAGATGTTTTGATGACCTCAGCTTCTGCAGTTTATTAAGTCATCCAAACAAATAAAGAGGCTTTGCCAAGTAGCTCACTTCCAACATCTGTCTTACCTGTATATTGTTATGGTCTAGTATAATTGTAATTTGAATTTGAAGTGTCTGTCAGGGAGGGTGGGAGAAGAGGAAGCTACTACTCTGTGGCTGAAAGGAAAGGGAAAAAGACGGGAGCCTTGGCTACTATCTCTACGACATATGTAATGAAGTGCTAAGAAAACAGTGGTTTAATGGCCTCAAGATTTGGTCGTATTAATAAAATAAGCTAGTTTTCATACTGAAGGGCAATAGAAATCTATTACTATTATTACAGGCATTGCAAAAACTGCACAGAGAGGCAGGAACACATGTGTATTGCATCAACTGCAAGAAACAGTGAGAAGAGAATAATGCATTCATCTGAAGGAAGAAAATCGGGTTTTTGGAAGTGTATTTCCTTGGGTCAGTGGCATATCCTGTGACTCCTAGTTCTTTGCTAGTATCCAGATGATTCTGCATTGCAAAGAGAACAATACCATTTTAAAACACTCAATTATTTCTTCAGAATTGGAGATTTTCAGAGAGCTTTTCCATCAGTTCTCTGTTGAGATAGGACTGGTAGAGTTAGGACACATGATAAATGACAAAACCAGAAAGTCAAAACCTTTAAGTTTTCCAAATTAGATAAAACTCTTTGGCTTCCATATGGAAATCCATGTGGTGTGGTGGTAAAACTGATGGTTTGAATCAGGTTGAAATTAGAGCAAAACCAGCTTTCCCACTGGTATTTCAGAACATCTGTCAGGCAAGTAGGCTTTGGCACAATGGGAAAAAGAAAATACCAGAGCAATATTAAAAAACTGTGATGATCCCCAAAACCCTATTAAAGCAGAAGTCCATAAGATTTGCCACAGTGGAATGTCTGTACCCAGTTTCCATTCCTGCGCACGTGCATTGCCTGGAAGTGACTGTATGTGGCTGTACCGCCCTGGGATGATCCCCTGTGCCTGGCTTTCAGGCCTGACTCTGCCATTTGAAATCAAACAGTGCTGAAGATCAGCTTCAGTGGGAATTAAAATACCTAGACACTAAATGCTCCTGTTTTCTTTTTCCTTTGGAAAATACTGCACATAATGCCTTGTAGGTGCTAGTACAAGCTGACTCCTACATTTTCAGAGGAAAAATGCCTGAGGTCAACAGCAAGAACTTCATAAAGCCTATGGAGACTCAGTGAGTGGAGGCAAAATCAGACTAAAACTTAATATGGCCTCTAACTTTGTGTGATCACTCTGTGGCTCTGTCGCTATCTGAAGCATACAATGTCATGACTCCCTTGGAGAAAGTCCAGCTCACCTGGATTATCTGATGTTGGGCCTAGAAGGCTATAGTAAATGTGTCTTCCTGGCAACTATAGCTATGACTAGATAACACAGGTATGAGATGTGACTAAAGATAACTAAATTTTTAGATAAAACCTTGTAATCCCTGTGCCATGCCTCAGAGTTCTTTCAGGGGCTTTGCATTTTTTTTGTGTGTAGATTCAAATAGATGATCTTGAATGGGCACGCAGTGACTTGAGGTTTCAGTGCCAGCAGTCAAAACACACTGTAGACTTCAGTGGGACTGGATTAGATCGCATTCTAGAGATGACACATAGAAACACAGCTTGCTGTTTTCTTACAGAGCAAAAAGGAGAGAGAGTATTCTGAGTCTTGACAGAAAAAGCTCTATTTACTCTTAAGTTAGGAATTTGCTATGTAGTAGTTAGACTATCCTGTCAGAAGCAAATGCTGGCATAGGCCACTAGAATGAGAGTCTGCTTGTCTGGATCTCATTCTGGGGGAGTTTGCAGCGATTTCAACAACTCAGAAGTGCATCAGTTGTTTTAAAGTACTGAAAAGCAACATGTAAACAGGGAGCAAATACATGAGTAAATGGAGAATGAAGTTGTCATCAGCTGTCTTTCTGTGGAAGCAGGAAAATACATGTTATAAAATGTGGCTAAAAGCAGAACTCTCTTTTACTTGCTCAGTGAATACCCAGCTTTCAGAAATACAAAGCAGATCATTTTCAAATCCACCCGCACAATATGTCTGCTTAAACTGCCTCTAGAATAACTCTTGGGGGAAATTATGAAAAAAAAACCCCACTGTCATACTGGCCTTCATTTCAGTATTTTTCTAGTGGTTTTAACTCAGGTCCTGGTCAGAAGCTAATGGGATTTATTTTCCTTTGACTTCCACAGTCTTTGAATCCAGTTTTTAGCATGTTCAAATTCATGAAAAGCTGGGGAGCATGTTTATTCCCGAAGTGAAGCAGTCATACAGACATTTCTCTTTTTCTTCTAGGGCTGCCCTTTTCTCTTTGGAATAAAGGTGTGGGCAATAGGCCATGCTTCAATGTCTGGGACCATCTGCCAATGCAAACAGAAAAAAATTAATTATGAATGGTGTCTTCCCATGCTAATAATTTATTGTAAAGGAGTTTTTCAGCTTGTTTGTAATGGCTGTAGCCTAAGGGTGCACACTGTATAAATTGCCTGATTACAGGATACAGAACACTTCTTAATAGGCCTCAGATGATTAGGAGAGGGGAAAGAAATTAAAAAGGCCATTTCCCTTTAGGTATGCAAATGGATTGCAGAACAATAGACAAAGATATGATAGACCATGATAAAACATACCCTCTTTTCTTTTACCTTAAATTATGTACTAGGCAAGTAGCAAGCTTCGTTACATGTGTCAGCTGAGATGTGAATTGTTTCATAATTGAAACAATACCGTTGCCAGATAGTGCATGTTAGATTTCAAGATAAACTACCACTGTTTGTGTCCTCAAGCAATTCGGGGTTTGCTGCCTAAATCTGTCTTAGCAATGGTTACATTCTGACCTTGGTTTAATTTAACTCTGCCTACTTTAGCCTCTTTGAGCTTCCTATTCAAACAGTAAAGACTAAATTTGCTTTTGTCGCACTAGATCTTCTTGTCGAGTCAGTTTCTGTGTCTGCAACTCCTAAACTCCTAAACAGCTAGTATTTTACTGCCTGTTTGAAAGTAGCTGGATGTGTCTAAATAGTTAAGTGAACAGCAGGAGTTGCCTCCTAGTTGACTGTCCCACTCTTACACATACACATTGCTTCTCTCCCATACGCTTGCACACATACACATCTCTGTGGGTCAAGCATCTGCTGTTTCCTGTGAACTTTAATATTTGGGGAGGTACAAATTCGTGTTTCCTGGTACTAAAATATCTTGACTGTCCTAATATAGCCAAAAGCAGCTCCTAGGGAATTGAAAGGTGAGAGGTGATAGATAATATTGCCTTTAAGGATTGATCTTTGATGACACATAGGGCTCCCTGGAGTCTAAGTCACTACAGAAGCTGGTCAGAAGTGGGTGCTTAACAACTATAACCCTTTGAAACCCTCCCACCCCTCCACCCACCCCACGATGAGGTTTTCACAACACATGGTAAAGTGCAGTGGAGGTAAGTAGCAAAAGTTCTCGAGTGCTTAAGAGTAGGACAGTCTGAAGCAAAGTTTCTCCTCATACCTGACTTAAGTGTTGGTTCTGACAGCCACATTGCTGTGTCAGCAGACAGTATGATGAGAATCGTCAAAAAGGGTAGATTTTTTTAAAACTATGAAACTTTTGAAATGTTTTTATTCTGATACATAAGCATTTGGGCTTAAGATTTTCATTACAAGTATGATGTGTCAAATGTAGCAGGGGTTAGGACCCCAAATCCAGACTGTGCTGAATTTTTTGCATAGGAAGAGCTAGAATTATGAATTATAATTCATTATAAAAGACCAGGAACTGAAAAATACGAAGCCTGTTCTAAGGCTTAAAAATGGACTACAATTTAAACCCCCTGCATTTTGCTGTATTTCTTACGACAGCACAGAAACAGACAGTAATTTTCCAGGTTTATCCAGGCAAAGCTTATGAGAGCAGAAGGGACTGAGCTGTGTGTTACAGCTGTGAGAAGCTCAGCTAAGCGTGAGAAATGGTGATCTTTTACTGTGTCTTCCAAAATAAATCAAAAGCAGTAATCAGATCTTTTTTTTTTCCTATTTTTTTCTTTTTTTTAGTTAAATAATTTGTTTCCCATATAATAATAAGTAAGCAAACAAGGAAACAAAAAAAATCTCCATGTATGTGAACTGTGTCTGTATGGTGTACTTTCTGACAGTTCGGTCTTCCCTACTTTCTCAGCCCAGTCTTTCTCCTGAGAAGAAATACATTTGCAGGTGGATCTCACATGTAGAGCCCTGTCCTCAGGGTGTTAAGTTGAGGACTGTCCTTCCTCCCACTTGGAATCTGTTGATCATTATAATGATTCCCCTGGTTAGGTAAGGCTGACAGGTCAGTCTTTAGCTCCTTGCAGTGGGCAGTTATTCTCTTGATCAGATGCAAGGCAGAAAAGAGTGGTGGGAGGGGCGGGTGAATTTTATGATACAGTCACCTGGGATTTCCAGAGCCATAAACTGAGATTTAGAGTGATATTGATGTTCTTTCATTTATTCACCAAGTAACAAGGGAAACAGTATTTTGAATGTAGCACTAATGAATAAATAATGCACTCATTTGAAAGTTGGAATTGAGATTGAGAAATATATCCAGTATTTTTCAGTAGTCCTGAAGTTCCATTATGTATCAGATTGGAGAGAGGAACCACTCAGAGAGATGTATATGGTGCAGGCATTGCCAAAGAGGGAGGCAAGTGCAGTGATGTTCCTTCTGCACCTTTTCTAGTAGTGCCTTGGCTTCCCATGTGTTGTTGAACTTTTTTAACTTAAGGGATATGGGAAAAAAAAAAAAAAAAGAGAAAAAGAAAAAGATAACATTAGGTTACATATTGTTTGAATCTGTAATTCCTTTTATTTAACCTCCACACACCACTTGCCTGCAGACTTGGGCTTCGTTGTATCCTGTGAGGTCATTGGCCTGCTGGAACAAAGCACAGTGTGGGGTCACCAGTCCCCCTAGAGAAGCTCTGACCACTTCTTTCAGTGCTCTGTGACCATGTTCTTGGACTGCTTGATGAAATTTGTATAGATATTTCTGGTCCATTTGGTTGACAACCAACAGTGCTGTCACTGCAGTAATACGTACATTCTGGATTAGATGAAACACTACCTTGTCCCTCAAAACATCACAGGTGATCAGAGGGCACAGCACTTCAAAGTTATCTGTTCTCCTGATAACTTCTTACTTCACTTTGTCTATTTTCCTTTGCAGTTCTTTCTAAACAGTGAGCCCATATGGGAGCTGTAGCCCTACCTACAGCTGTCCACTAGATCCTTTCTACAGTATTTCTCTCTTGGTTCAATTACAGCAAGAAGAAACTATAATTTGTTGACTTGTACAGCTCCAAATATACTGTTGCTGATTACTTTCCCTAATAATTTGCAACCAGGGTGGAAATTTGTCATGAGCATGTTTTCTGTGTTTAATGTACGTTGCTAATAGAATCTGTAAAGGGCTAGAAGCTGGGATGAATATTTGTGGTTTTTTGGAAGAGTACTACTTTCCATAAATAGGACTTTGCGGAATTGCCCCTTGGCACTTGTATGGATTGTAAATTCTTGATGAATAGCTGACATCAGGTCAGAATGGGATAAAGTCTGTAAAGATGATTTATTACTTTTATAAATTAAGAAATTGGTAAGATATAACATGCATTTTAAGATTGGTCCCTCTTGGCAGATCACCTGCTGGAATCAGTGGTTCTTTATGGACACAGGCATTTGAGGATAACTGTCACCATTCAGACATGAAAAATTATTTTTAAATGGATATGTAATAGACTAATAATTTTTATAAAATTTATATTTGCAGTTAGCATCAACAAATATATTTCATTCCATTTGATGTTTGTGTTTTTCCTTGTTCTTAACTATTAGATAGATGAAAAGCTTTGAATCCAGTTTGAAATATGGTATTATATATCCTACATCAGGTATCTTTGAAATAGCATGTGTGGGTGTTTATGACATTTTTGAAGATGGATGATTGACAGTCACTCCCATAAAAAGTAGTAATATGAAGAATCACTTGTTCCATGAATGCTGAGAACATTCCTTACTTTGATTTTTATTCCTTCATTTCTGAAACCTGAAAAACAGTTTTATTTTTTAAGAATAGGAAAGTACGAACAAAAAGGTACTCCATTAGGCTCCTCTACTCTTTTTTTATTTGCCTGCACAATCTAAAAAATCAGCTCATATTCTGCCTCCTAATGTCATACGGAGAATTTTTTCAGGTCTTGTTGATTGTGAACTCAATACTACATGTGTGTACTCCACAAAACCTCAGACAGGCAAAGCAACTAGAAAAGCAATGTGAGTAAAAGGTGATTCTGTGAGGCAGTTGCTTCCACAGTGAGTGTTAAAACCGGCAGAAAATGGCGTTATCAGAAGTGAAAAACAACTTTAGCTTCTAACCACACTTCACCGTGCTTGGGAAAAATGTCAGATAGCATTTTTGCCTCTAAGGAAGCCACGCTGCTGGAGCAGCTGCCTGGATAGCAATCTTCTGTTTGACTGCAGACAGCTCTTCCAGCAAAGCTAAGCTCTGCATGATTCCTCTCTCTCTCTCTCTCTCTCTCCCATTTCGCTTATGGTATGATCAACACCCTGTTTCTACTCTGGTCATTGCATGTGATGATACAAAGTATCATATTGTGGTGATATTGTGTAAGATTGACTGGAATCTTAGGATGCTTTTTCATTTATTTAATTTTCACTTTTATGGCAACAGTTTCCCCCTGTAATATACCCAGAGAGTTTGTTCTTTTGGAAGGTTTCAGGGTTGTAGGCTTGGAGGAATGTATTAAGAGTCAAAGCGAAAACTGATGATGATAGGTGCATTAAACTATTTTTGTTATCCATTGCAGGATTTTTACAGGTGAAATTAATTTTTATCATAATATTTAAATTTTAGTCTCTCTAATGTTTAGACTAAGACTTTTTGTTTACTTCTCAAGTTTCCCTGGGATTCAGATGACTTTGATACAAAACAGTCATAAATTTTATCTTGACTATTCCAGGTCACTCTTCAATATAGACCACTTTTATTTTTATTAAAGAGGATATTTAGGATTATAAAAAAAAAATAATTCTGTCATAAAAATAACAAAGATACTTTCTTCGTGTTTTAAAGGACAGATAACTTCTCAAATTATGCATCTGTGCAGAAAAGTAAAAGATCCCCTTTGTGTATCTCTCTTAATCTAATTTTTCATGCTCAAAATGATGGGAATAATACTGCTGCAAATAATATGTTATTTTTAAGGCTTTTTAAGTCCTATTTCTCAGTTGTCTTGGACATATGTACAGGTTAATTAGGAGGAAACTATGTTTGGCTCCATGATAGCATGCAAATAATACCAGGCTCTACAAAAATGGAACAATTCTATTTGTTCGATAATGAAGCAATTGTGCATCTTGCAGTCTGCAACCCTTTGTGGTTACTACAGACAAAAAAAATCAATATGTATTTCTAGGTTACCAGTACTTTTGCCAACATTTTGTGAACAGGAGCAAAATACCACAATTTCTGCTAGCTCCTGGGTGCTTGCTGGGTGGTGTGTTTTAACAGAAAAATATTAAAATGTTAATCTGTTGAAAGATTGATAAGTAACTTGTGAAAAAAGTTAGTTGCTGGCATACCATGAAATGCCTGTTGCCCCACGTCATAATATGAATTCATCATAGTATGAATCACTCAGCAATCCTGAAACAACATATCCCAGGTAGCATATACCTTTACATTCCAGAAGAGTGACAAACACAGTATTTTGCAGTGCTGTGGATGATTGATGATGCAGGAATATGTAGGAGTAGGGAGTACACTGGAGTCATAAAGATCTCTCTTAAATGAAGCCTGAAAAGCAATCAGCTAGCGATTTTTATTTTGTGATTGTTTTGTGCTTGAGATAATGAAAGCAAAACCAGGCATCATTTCAGATCCTCTAGCAGGACTGTACTTTCCTGACGTGTGTGTGCAGGAGGATACCATCTATTTTTGTTTCTGTGTTTAAAAACTATGGGCTTCTTAGGCTTACCTGGGTCGTTCTGCATGTATTTTTGCAAACCAACACCTGTGTAAGGTTTTCTCTTGGAAAGGTTGTTCACTGGTGAGACTCAAGCTCTGTAGTATATTTCCCATCAGGTCCTTTGACCTTTTTGTGAATTTAGCGATGTAAGGCAGCAAAAGTTACCAGGGAAAAGATAACTTTAGATACAGTTCCACTATTTCTTGTGTAGCACAGCTGATTTGAGAAAATCTCCCCCCGCCAGCAATTCACAACAGCTTTTGAACCCAGATCAATTTACAACCTGCTTTAAAGTGTGACTTTATAAACAGTCGAGTGCTAAAACTCACCATTAAATAAAATGTGGCAGGAGATGGGAACAAGTGTACCAGTGCAGGAGACTTTCTTTTGGGAAACTGAACTGAGGTGTGCTCACACCCGCCCTATACGTTAATTTCCACCACCAGCAAGAACAAAGGGGGAAGGATGTTGGATCTCTTGCTTCAGACAGTGTCTGACCATGGGTTGATGCATAAGAGCACCTACCTGTAGCATAAACACGGTTTGTCTTATGCACGGTGATCTTTAGTTGATTTGCGTTAACTTTTTTCCAAGTCTCCATGTATACCAATCCTAAGCATGTTCAGAATAGTTACATTCCTGATAAAGACCTGAAAATATAAATGTATATCCAAATAGGTGATCAGTTATTGGCAAAGAGGAAGAGAATCATTTATGCCAGGAGATTCTTCTAGGCTCACTATTTTAATACTGATGGGACCATTGTAATGCAAAATATCTCAATCCGGTTCTAAGAAAGACATCATTAAATGCTCCCAGCTTAATTTCTTAATAAGGTAGACTTAGCATCCTTTGAAACAGAGAGTTTTACTAAAGTAACCTTTAGGACTTTGCATCTATTCGAGCTAAAATGTGTTTAGCATCAGATCAGAAATTAGATCTATCGCTGATGGAGTTCTAAAATCTATTTTCTTTAGTAGTAGAATCAACTTTGGTTGGTTCCCTGGCTTCTGGGTCACAGACTCCACCTTTGCTGTGCTACTACAGATTTATGTGAGGCCAGTTCTGTAGATTTCAGCACAGCAAAGAGGATTAACTGCAGCATAGGAACAGAAATGAACAGTCAGAGACTAAAAGGAAGTAAAAGAATTCCTATACCTTACTGTCAGAGAGAAATGTTAGGTAATTACACCTTAAGCAACAGCAAGATTGCATTTCAGTGACTATTAAGACAACAGATATCTTTGAACTTGTTTCTTAACCATCTCTTGCCTTTAAAAGGCCAAGTTTATTGTCAGATTCACTAATAAATTTAAACAGCCTTTTTGTTGTTTTACAGATCAGCCAGAACTGTAGGGAAAGTATGACCTGAACCACTGTCCAAGTGTGTGCTTTTTGAATTGGGTATCAAGGTTGTGTGGGCAGAGAACTTACAAATATTTGGGTGTGAGAGCCTGAGGAGGAGGCGGAGTTGGAAGACCTGCAGGGGAATTTTGGAGCTTTGTAGAAGGTTTGGTGTTGCACATCGGCAAGTGTTAGGGATCTGTGCTTCAGAGAAATCACCAAAGTGGTGTGACCAGTGCACAAATGCGCCTGTAGCACATAAGCTCTATTTTGAGTGGTTTAAGGGTTTTAGTTTGGGGTGAGGGGTTGGGTTTGTGGGAAGTTTTTTGCTAACAGGCATCCAGCTGAAGTGTGTACGTCACTGTTAATGCCTCTGAGCTAAAATATCTTGTGATTCTGCAACAATTTTTTTGTCTAGAAGAATGAAGACCCAAATCCTAGAGTCTGCTAAAGTCCGCTAAACATGATCGGTAGCTACTCATGGCTTTTATGATCCCTCTTTTTAAATAAATTAAGCAAACAAAACACTTTTTCTCACTTCTAGATAGAAAGTTCTGGCATCAGCATGGGTAGGTAACACTCACAAACTATAGCAAATGATTTCTTAGGAACAGTCCTTTTTTCATTTATGTATGTATATATGCACTGCTGTTCCTTGGCTTTCAAGCATCATGTGTTTGTTTAAAAGAAAAGGACACACACCTTGAAAGTCAGTTGTCAAACAAAGTGCTTGAATTCCAGCTGAGCAGGATTCCCAAAAGAGCAATCCTTGCCAGTTTGTATTATGGAAAAGCCTAATACCGACACGCTGTTCTGTGGAGCCTTGTCCACACACTAAAGCAGCCTGAATTAATTCTCATGTTAGAGTCAATCAGCTTGAGAGTTTTTCTGAAGACAGGTGTTTCTAAGTGCATGCAGTTTTAATGAAAAGCGAAGATAGCTGTTCTCAAGCATGTAGACCTAGAAAGAGAATTTCCCAGAGGTTACTGTAGATATACCAACCCATTAACAGTTTAAATAAGTAAGATTCTCTCCAGTGTCAAGCATGTCTGGTAAACCTGCTTTGCAAAAGCAAGAAGCTTTTCTCTCTTCTTAGATCTCTCTTCCCCTTTGTCTGATGCTATTGTGCAGGCCCAATACTAAAATATCATATACTTAGTGGATTTGCTGTGACACCATTTATCATTATGGTGTTATCTTGTTATTCCTTGACTCCTTAGTGAAGGTTGTTTCTTATTGCAATGGATTTGGTCGTCTTCATTAAGAAATTAGGAAAAGACTTTAATGGGATTGGACTGCCAACCATAAAACAAGGAATTTTTAAATCCTAGAAACTTGGTATACACGAGATGAAGGTTTACTGGCACCAAGTATTAGTATCTGCCTTGTGCTTGTTTAACTAAGACAGCAAGGAGGAAATGTTTGAGAGGTAAGCTTATATGGGGACAGACTGTTCTTAGACTATGTTTGTATTTATTTAGTTGGTAAACTCACACAATAAATTAGTTTCAGTCTATATAAACTGTTTTCAAAAAATTATTTTAAGGCTATCCATGTAAGGTGAGTTTGGGTGTAGATGGGGACAAACCAGTATCTCAAGCGTGCCATGTATATTCTAAGATTAATAGGAAAATCTTTCAGTGTGGTCCAATTGCATCATCAATGCATCCTCCCTATTGAGGCAACTTGCTTTTGCAGCTGTTTGATATAAATTCCTCACATATGTCTTAGTCCAGTTGGTTTATTTTTATAAACAATAAATAGCCCAACATTCCTGCAGTGTTTCCCTTCCCTCGGACAATCTCACGGAGCCATTTGCCATGAAGACGGTGGCTGAGATTAGTGGCGTTTGCACAGATGGCGGCCATCATTTTGGAAATCTCATAAATAGTGGAACACGTGGACCTTTTCCTCCCCCTTCAACACGATCACAATAGATTATGAGGGCCTACAAATCACTACCAGATGATATTAAGTTGCTTTGATAACACTCTGGGTCCCTTCCGGTGTGATATTTTTCTTCATTAGAAAGGATAGCTCAAGCACACCAAATCCTCTTACTCTTTTCTCAAAATTTATAGATCTCAGTCTCTAAACTAATTGTTAGTTGCACAGCATGCCTTAAGCTGTGCCCAGACAGAGCAATTACATCCTCCGGCCCTGATTAAAGGCACAGAGGAAACAGAAGTGCAAAGAAAATGAAACACTCTTGGCTGTTTGGGCAGGATGTCATTGCTGTTGTTTGCCTTTTTTGACATTTGTTGATAAAAGTGAGAAAGGAGGTCAGTTATCCATCACTGACCCTTGTTCAAAGCCAAAGATGTGACAGGCTTGTCTCAGGCTACTGACTCCATTTATGAAATTATAAACAAAAAGGGTTTTCCATGCCAATGTGCTTCTTTCCTATTAGCAGATCAGGAATTTCTTCATTTTCCTTCTACTAAATTATATTGCTTTCTACGTCTTTTAAACTCATTTACTTCCCCATGTATGCCTAGAACCATAAAATGTCTTTGTTCATGAATGACCAGAGCTGTACTGTCATATAAACTCTGCAAATTACCTGGAACAAGGGAAAAACTGATATACGGACGTTTCTGCATATTCAGGCATTACCTATTGAATGTTTCTCATCTGTAAACTGCAGCTTTCTAAAAGACGTATTTTCCCTTTGCGATTCACAGTAGCTTTGTGGCTGACTATTTGTACACTTTAGCAATCAAGATCAAGTTTTTCAAAGAAAAAATGGGAAAACACTTTTTACTTTCACCCAATATCTTTCTGAAATCATCGTGTCTAACTTTGTAAATTTGAAGTTTATTTTTAAAGTACTGAAGTGGCTTAAAAGTCAATCATATAGAAGCATTTAAAAATTAGGTGACAGAGACCAACAATTTTCTTGCATTAAATCTAAGATGTCCAGTGACATCTCTGCTAATGTTTCCAGTCTAGTGGGAGTTATCTGTTTCATAGTTTGTGGAAAAAGCACAGTGCATGGTGCTGTATTTAAAATATTTTAGCCAGGACTACTAGAGACTGCACATTTTGAAGACTTTGTTTAACCAGTTTCTCTAATTACACTACATGATATACTAAGACTGCTTCATACTAAACAGATGGGTTGTACAAAGGATCAAATCTGTAATCTCATGGTGTCTATAAGGAGACAGAAACAAACAGCTTAAATATTTTTGAAAGTAATAATAGATTTATGTCCCTAATTTTTTTCACTTCTTCATATCCTGTTTTCTCACTTTTTAAGACACAGAGATATTTTCTATTAAATGACCACACCTGGTCCCAGTGTTTAATATGTCTGATATACTCATATGTACATGATCGTTCATAAGTAATAGTGGTAGTTGTTGCTCTCCTTTGTGTCACTTGCACCACAATTGAACGGAAGAGAAGTTTTTCAGCAGTCACTGTCTCTTAAAATGACCAAACATCAAAGACATTCAGTGAACTTGAAATTATATCAGGAAGTGGGGCAGACAAAACCTTCCTTGGGTGCACGTGTAGTTTCCCCAGTTTTGTGCTTTTAAGTGGATTTAGTTTCAGATATTCTGTCTGTGGAAACTGTACACTTGCAAAACTGGAGGTCACTCCCCCATGAGCCTTGGTCCTATGGACAGTTTTATTATTGCTGTTGAAGGCTGACTGATCTGGCATCAGTAGAATAATACAGTAAACAAATGGCATGTAATAAATTAGAGCTTCACACTTTGAAGTCTTTGTTTAACCAGTTTTTAATTGCTTTATGTGATACTCTAACACAGACTGCTTCATGGTAGAAAGATTGGTTGCACCATGGATCAGATCTGTAATCTTGTGGCGTCTGTTCAAAAACAACCCCAAACTAACAAACTCTTAGATAAAATTCTCATGGTTTAGGGACTCCACAAAAATACTGTAATTAATGATGGAACATTGTCAGTGCATTAATACTCTACAGATGAAAGAATGCACAAAAACTTTGTGTTACATTCCCACAAAAAGCAGTGATGAGCAAAAAAAACCATTTTCAGGTGCAGTGAGTTTATGTCCTTCTCAGATATTCAGAAGTAAAAAGACTGACTTCAGATTATATTTGCTAAATGCAAATTGCCTCATGCTTGAAGTGATCCTTTATCTAGATCCCATACAGAAAAGCTATGTTCTGTGTCCCTCAGCCTTTTTACCAGTATTGCCAGAGAAACCCTGCAAAAAAATACCAGTAGCCTTACTTCCAGCCTTAGCTGACAGATACAGCTGTTGAGAGACATACTTCAAACAAAGGGGGATTCTTCTTTTATCGGTAAAAGCCCACATAGATTTTTCCTGTATTCCTTTTATTACTGCGCCTGTTTAGGTATTTATCTGCACAGTTCAGAAATCGGAGAAAGAATCAACCAGAGGGGATTTGGATGGGAGGCACAGGGAGTGAAAAAACTCTTTTTTTTTTTTTTTCTGTTCCCTTGTTATTTAAGAACCTCGTAAGGAAAAGGAAATCCATTCTGATCTAATATTGTCAAGCTATCTATAAATTATTTTCTTATCCATTTCCTGAAATAAACAGAATGCATGAGGTCTGCCAGAGCTATACGTGTGCCTTTGGTGCAATGGGTGAATATAACTACTGTTCCTGTAAGACAAGGCAGAAGTGAGATATTACATGCCATGTGGGAGAGGCTGTTAACAAATTGGTGGAAATGGTTACGGTTTTCAACTTGTCAAGCATCATTTTCTTAGCTTGATGACACCTTGTAAGACCAATAAATAATTTATGGGGTATCTAAATGTTTCAAATAGGAGTTTAAGGACTGGAGGAAAGAGGTCTAGGGTCTCATAGTTAATCCTATTCGAGCAGCTTCTTATTAAAACAGCCCTCCACAAATTGATTACAGCTGCAATCCCTTTTAAGAAGGATTATTTAAAAATCCCAATTATAAAGACTATTTGTAAAGAGTAAAATACTTAGTGTCGGTTTTGCATGGAGTCTGTGGCTTGACTCAGTTGGCAGAAGTGGGTTATCCTTTTCCTGCCTTTCTTGTCAGGAGAATCTGTTCACAGTGATCATTTCAAACTGTGGCTTTAACACGGTCTCTGCAAAGGAGGTTAGCTTCTTTATGTGTCATTTATATTCCTTGGCTACTTTGCTAGCCCACCTTTGCTAGCTCATATGTTGACCTTTGCCTCCTTTTGGCCCTTCCCCTCAATTTCATCTGACATAAAGAACTGATATTGCAAGTCCGACCTAATTCAGGACTTAGTCCTGAGATCCTTTAATAGTGTTTTCCCAAAAAGGCACCTCTGCCATTCTCACAATTCAAATATACAACCTATAGTAAATGTGAGTGAATGTGACAGAAGCAAGGGGCTAATATGGCAATGTTTTGCCTCATTTTACGTACTTAAGACCACCTTTAAAAGGATTCTTTGCACTATTCTGGTGACATAAATAATAATAAACTGGATGATGAAAACACTTTTACAAGTGTTTCATATCACTGAAGCCGTGCAAAAGAACAAGGATAGGCCAGTGGATTTGATTCCCTGGTCTTCATCGGAAACATTTCTAACAGTCTGATTATGCCATTATACTTTAAAATATCCTAATGAGTTCAGAAGGATTCATATAATATGCTTTGACTAGTCTAAGGAATAGTTTCCTTACAGCTGAGAAATATAATACATCATATTTGCATTTTCAGATAAATGACCTCAGTTATACTCCCTCAAACAAGTAGTGCACCTTCTAAAACTTCAGTCGTCACGGACTGTTGCTTGAATTGCTGTGACAATGCTTATTTTCTTATGGCAGGAATGTTTGAAACAGTGTATATTAAATAAATATTTAAGAACAGTCTTAGAGGGTTGGACATTTGTAAACATGAGTACTTAAGAAACTGAACACTTAGAAATCCAGTCAGGGACAGAAATATACCCTATAGCCATTTATCTAATCAAAATTAACCAAGTACTTAAAGAGTGAACACTTGTAATGAGCTGCTTGTGAATAAGCTGGCAACCACAAATAATGCTCTGAATACAAATACACTTTCAAGAAAAAGCTACACAGCTTCCGAGCAGTTAGTGAATAGAAAAAAAAAAAAAAAACAAAAAACCCAAACAAACAAAAAACAGGTGGCATTTACCAAATAAATCATGTGTTTCACCCACTTTTGCTGACCATGACAAGAATGATAAAAACAGTACTTCCTTTCATAGATAAGAAAAAAAAAATAGCTGAGTAAGAAAGATGGTAGATTGGGCAACTTTTATTCAGGTCTCCATTTAATCACTCACCATTTTGTTCTAGTCTCACTGCTTTATCCTCATGTTTTATTCTGAGTACTTAGGGTCACATTTTTCAAGGCTGAAATCAACTCCAGTTAATTTTAGCCAGAGTTAAATGCAAGCCTTAGCATTCCTGTGTCTACATATATATACACATTTGTTAATGTACATAGTAGCAGTTCCCTACTTCAGATAGGCATTGGGGGGTACATGTATTGATGGTAGTGAAGTATATGAGTAAAATAGTGCAGATATCTGGCTAGACAGGCTGGTGTCATGGGGTATAAACATCTCTCCTACTAGGCATGTATAATAAATAAGTACTGGATCTGGTTGTTCATGCTTGTGTTTATTCTCTCATCTATGTTTAATGAATGTATGAATACAGCAACATCTCTTTCATCAAACTATAAAAAGGTCTGACTATTGGAAGTCTTTTGAAGTGTATGTTTTACTTTGCTATCATTTTTCCAAGTAGGGTTTAGGGAAGGAACCCATTATAATTTTTATTTTGTTTTTTTTCTTCCTGTTTTTTTTTGGTTTGGTTCTGTTTTTTTTTTTTTTTTTTTTTTTTGGGGGGGGGGGGTGTCTATTAGTTTATGTGAAGACAGACTGCTAATAAAGCTTTCAGTCTAGCATCTCACCACTGCGTGGACTGTTCCATGGGCTCCTTTTTGCATAGACACATACATATCTGCACACGTTCACATAGCTATTTCACAGGAGCATCTAGTCATCATTCCTTTTACAGTAGTTTTAACTTTCTGCTACATGTGCTGAGCTGTAAAGTATTAAGCCTTATAATCCCTCAACCCCTTAGATGTGGTTTGCTATGGGGGGGAGGACTGTAAATCCATGGTGGCAAACAAGAAAAGCCTGAAGCTGTGCGCAAACAGGAAACAAATTATCTCAATCCCAGAATATAAACTGCCATTGACAGAGATGCATGAAAGAATCATAACAGGGAAACCTGCTGCAATTTTTCATCCAGTTACCAGCTGAATCACTGCCATTACCCTGAAACAGCAATCTGCCAGCCCAACACTGACATGGCAGAGTTCTTTAGATGTTGTGTGCACAAAGCAACCATATAGCCTGACTGGCATTTACTCCTTTTCATGCTCACAGACTGATAATTATTGTGCACTGCCTCAAGCTTGCAATTAGAGGCCACCAAGAAACAAAAAATAGCTGAATTTCAAGATTAAGCCTTTTCCATGACTAGTCATATTTTCCCAGCAGGGAATATGTTGTTGCCAGTAAAAACAGAAATCACCTATGCCATACTATTACCAGATTAAGGGACATGTTAGCTGCAGGAACAAATGGAGACTTTACATATAATAAAAAATAATAATAACTGTCATTGTTCCTGGTGACACAGTTAGAGCTGATACTGACTCCTGTGTCACAATGCAGCTTTTGAGGGAGATGAGATAAAACACTGAGCTCCCAAGTACTTGTAATTATATATTCTATAGTAATTTTGCAGTATGGATATTCACTCTGTGTTTTCAGCATATTCTGGTTCCACTTTCCCATACTGCCCTCTGGTATCCCAAAGCATTGCATTTGAAGTTCATAGGAGATACTTCACTTCTCTTACGGTATAAAAAACGTGCCCTACTAAGTACATGCCCTATTTGGCTCAATTTCAATGGTAGGCAGAGTATATAAAGTTAGTAAAGCATTAGAGAAACACTTAGGACAAAGTGGAATACATAAAGCAGTTGTCAATGAAGAATGTTAAAGAGTTGAATGTTAAATGTTTTTAGTTTGTTTCTTTTTCTCTTTCTTTCTTTCTTTCTTTCTTTCTTTCTTTCTTTCTTTCTACTTTTTCTGTGTTGTATAGTGATGACTAAGATAAGTTGCTTTGGAAAATCAGAGCTGCTTTGCAATAATAATCAAGTCAGTCTATATATGGATGTGTTTAGTGGAATGTTTATTGTAAAAATACATTGGTTTCACTTAATGGAGAATTTGGGAGGGGAGAGGTAGAAGGAGAAGGAATGACCCTAGTTAAAACTTCTCAGCACATCATTAAGAACCAGTTAGGAAACTTGTCAGCTCTGAAGGTTCCTCTTCAGCCATTTGAACTAGGGCAAGAAAATTCCCACAAACACAGGAGGAAAAGAGAAATGGTAGTTTTCAAAGCATGATCTGTTGAGAGACAGGATTTTGTGGTTCAGGAGGATCTGACTGAGGCAGAGCTGCTGTCTGAGAAGTATCAGAAGCAGCAGCCCTGCTCAGGCTGCCAGAAATGACTGGCCTTAGGTGAGAGCAAACACCTAATTAGTATTAACAAATAATACCTTTGTTTTCAGAAGGCTGCATGATCACCATTCATTGCTGGACGTGGTCTGAAAAGACAAATTATGACTACTTAGGTTGACTGGACTTGCTGAATGAGAGGTAGATTTTTGGACTCTAAGTAGTTCCAGTCTGAGGATGTTTCTGCCTTGTGGATCTTTTGCAGAAATTAATAGCTTGAAGGAAATTAAACTATCTCATTGAGAGGTTTCATTAAGTGTCTGAGCTAATGTTCAGCTGAGATCAGTTAGATGGGACAAAGGAGAAACAAAAGGGAGACCACTGAATTTGATAACTGTTACATTAGTTCAGCTGCCTTGCAAAACCGCCCTGAAACTGAAGGGAGCTGCAGAAAGTAAAGGGCAAAGTTCTAAAAATTGAGAAGTGCCTTAAAGATGTTTTGTATTGCAGTTGCTTCTGTGACTGTGGGGTTAATGTAGTGGGTTTAAACTGTAGTTTAATGTGCAATAATATGTACCTATACAAATGTAAACATTATTCACCAAGAATCCTAGACTTGAAGCATGAATATAATAGCTCAAAGAAAGTTGGTTTTTTAAATGGGGGGGAGTGGGGGGTGGGGTGGTTGTGTTTTGTTTTGTTTTGAGTTTGTTTGGGTTTTTTGTTTTGGTTTGGTTTGGGTTATGTTTGGGGTTTTTTTTGTTGTTGTTGTTGGTTTGGTTTGGGTTTTTTTGCTAGATCTTCTCTTAGGCTCTCAAAATATTCAGTAACCTTTTTCTCAGGGCTTCTTCCTATCTCTTGCAAGGGCACTTTTTGTTCATCTCCTGTTCTCACAAAGATAGCGTATAGCAGAGTCAGCTATTACAAGACTCATCAGCTTCCTGTCTCGACATCAGGCTTTTCCTTCTCCCTTTAGTCTTAAAAATGCACATTTCACTGTCATCCTGAAACTGCTTAGGGTGTAGTCACACTTATAGCATCATAGCACTCAGCAGCAGATGGGAAACTGCCTCCCAGACTGAGGTAAAACCAGCAAATTTTCTATATGGAAGAGACATAGGAACAAGATTGCTATTTCCCACTTGAGAGAGCTGTCCAGGAGATCCTGCTGTCATGAGACTTTCAAAATCAGGTGATGGCATTTCTTCAAAGATCCTCTGGTGCACCCTGGTCCTGTATTGTGTAAGCAATTTGGGAAGCCAGTGGTGTAAAACTAGTAATATTGGCCTCCATGTGGCTCAGCAGATTTCTTAGAATCATCAGATGGTGGAACTGCCAACTTTGAGTTGGTTGATGAAATGATATCCATTAGGGTGGCACCTTTTGAGGTCACAACAACCACACACTTTTCCAGGTTGAAAAGAATTCATGGTGAGGATTCCTTGCTGCCCATCACAGATGCCCATGCTTAATGACCACAATTCACTTCACTATCAGTGTTGTGTGCAAGCAGAGCTGAGCTGTGTAACAGGTCACATAAAAAGCACGTGTTTCAGGCTTTAAGGAGAGATAACAATGATGGTAGCATAACACTTAGCTTTGAAGTGCTTGAATGGAAGTGATACAGATCACAATAAAATATTTCAGAGTATAATACTCTCAATGTATTTATCTCATTAAAACAGCAGTTTATAAGATAGCCAACAGATTCAGTTCTGTCCTCACCCCACTCTACAAGTAGTGACTGATGCACTGTTTGTCCTTAATGCCTAATTTAGTGAATAAAATATATTTTAAGGTGTGGTCCCTAAAGGAATCAGTTTGTAATTCAGTTATCTGTGCAGATAAAAATATAGATGTATATGTATTTATACACATGGAGACCTAATTTTCATTTCAGTTTATACTAAGATGGGTCTCACTAGAGCTGTAATGTGCAGTTGGTTTGGGCCTGAATGCTTAATGGAAGAGATCCATTTTATGTGAGAGCCTAGTCTTATTGCAGTTCAGCAGAATTTTGCATGTGATTTTAATAGGATTAAATGCCATAATGTAAAAGGGCTTTGATATGAAAAAGAATCAGACATATGCAGTTATATGTGTATGTACTTGTATTGTCAGACTTGCCTTTGGCAAGGTAATATTTCAGTTCCTCTGATTTTGAATTGCTGTATCTCTAAACTGATTTTTTTTCATACTGTTTGGAGTAAATTGCAAGGTTCTTATCCATGGCACCGACTTTATTGTTCTGCCAGGATGTCTTCTTTTGTCATAAAAACAATAACTTAGTGTAAGTAGTACTTTTTAGGTTTACTAATCAGACAGATTAATTGTATCTTTTAATCTGGGTCAATCTGCTCTTGCTTATTATAATTTGGCTCCAAATCCCCCCGAAAGAGGAACATTTGCAAATAATTTAGTGGCAGAATCGCTCTCATATAAACACTACAAGAATTGCTGAAAGGCCGAACAAAATCTCTCTAGAATTTTGAATCCAAGTGTCCAATATATTTCCTAAAAGGAACATAATGCTTTTAAACTTTGGAGTGAACTTGAATGTGTGCGTGTGTCTTCAGGTGAACACATAAATGGACTGGATAAACTGTTAGGGAATGGGGTCTTCTTCCCTTTATTTATAAAGCCGAGACTGTCTAGACAGGGCACTTCTGATTCAGTCTACCAACTAAACTTAGAAAGGCCATACTAATATTCGATTTAAGCTTCCTCACTATGTCTGTCCAATCTCTGCTTAGATTGCTAACCAGGGTGGTTATTGCTGACTGCAACTGTTGATGTTTTAGTTGAATGTTTGACTTCTTGAAAACAGACTAAAATATTTTTCATTATAGGCTCCTAAATTTTCATTGTATGTTAACTGCTTAGGTTATTTTCTAACCACAATTCAGTAGTGAGAGAAAGTAGCTATAGAAAGTAATACAGAAAGAAAGAATATTCAGATGTGTCATGGAAGCTTTGAAATTGTCTGGGCACTTTGTTTGTAACTTGGGGTCTGAAAATGGATATACATGATGACCAGTACAAGGCAGCTGCCATCAGGAAGCAGGAAATATGTAGTATCAACATATGAAAGCTTCAGAATAAGTTTGTAAATATATCTGTTCTTCTCACTTGTTTGAAAGTACAATAAAACCTGCATGAAGTAAGTTTTTCTTCAGGTGGAAGGATGGTTTTACCATCCCCTTGCATAAAGAAGTGCTTTAGAATCACAAATTAGACTGTGCTATCAAGGAAGCAGAAGATAGTCCAAAATTATGCTCACAGTTTCACTATGTCCTCTCAATACAGGAAGGTCTTGAGAAAATGTGTTTTACCATGAATTATGCCTTCCTGGTGGAAAAGAATATTGAAAGGGGCTTTTTTGACAAGTACAATATAAGAGAATAGTTAATTTGAGTAGAGAGAGTGCTTAAAAATGCAGCTGCATGCAGATTTCTTAAGAAACTACAACTGACAATTGAAGAGGAAACCTAAAACAAGATTACAAAAATTAATCAGATGGCACAGAATAGTTGACATTAATGTGTGTACTTCTTTGTTTTGAAACTAGACTGTGGAGGAGTTTTCTTATATGGAAAATTTCATCTACTTGTACTTGTCTCCTCACATAGTCAAATATTTTGTGAGACAGATCAAAAACCCTCTTGACAAGCTCATTCCCACGCTTCTCCTTTTTAACCTGCTTTTTTTTTACTGGGTTTCTCCTTTTTTCCTGAAGCCTTGTGCAGATAAAGAAAACTTTGCTTGAAATCTATTTCAGTAGCTTTATATCTCTTGGGCAATCAGTATTTAAATGAAATATGGAAATGGAGTTAAAAAAAAAAAAAAGCATCAAGGGATACAATAAGGCAAGTTCCACTAGCCTGTCAAAGAAGTTTGGGAGCATGGAAAAGAGTGTTGGCTTTGGGTGACACAGTCAGGAGAAGGAGGTTCTCTGATGAGCTATTGCTGTACAAACTGAGCTATACCCTTCATTGCTATAAGTGTTTTCTCTCATACTCCAGGTTCTGGGTTTTTTACATTACAAAGGATGTGATGTTAGTTGGAAAAATCTTTGGTCACAGTACAAAAAACTTAATGTGACTGAGTATGCTGTAATTTTCCTGTCACAAGAAAGCAAGAAAAAAATGGTATGATAGAGCACAAAATTTGAACGCATAGGCTTTCTTAGTTAAGCATGATTTCACTCTCTGTTTGTGTAGACCCAAATGATGTGGTGTTATGTCTAGAGTAAGAATCTTTCCTTTGGAAAGTAGTAAACTTCTTCATATCTTACTGTCATAAAACAGTTATGCTGTAAAAATGTCCTAGTCTAGTTGAGAGGCATCCTTGCCCATGGCAGGGAGGTTGGATTAGATGATCTCTAACGTCCCTTCCAGCCTAAGCTATTCTATTATTTCCATTCTGACATATTTTTTCATTACCCTGGTAATGAGCCAGTAATTGAAAATGCTTATAAACTGAGTTCTAAAATAATGTCACAGCCATGATGCTCTGTGGAAAACCGCTGGGATCACATGTAAGAAAGTAGAGCATTTGTAGCATAGTAGTGAGAATGAGACTATACTGTTTAATTGTTCACAATGAAGTTGATAGCGAGTTAGGTACTAAATTCAGTAGTGACTATTAAGGCCTGTTTGTCCAAGAGCACTATCCATGCCAAGACTTGTTTCAAAAGGGAAGAAGAGATATCAAGTCCCTCTATCAACACAGACAAGTTCAGAAATGTTAAGAGTAAACAAAAATAAATTCATGCTGAAGTAAAGGAACATAATTCAGACTTCAAGGATTGGAGGATTGCTACGCTACTTTGCCCTGCTTTTTCTGCTCTCTTCTTTGCAATTATGCATCTCCATAGGTGATATTGATTGGATATCCAAGACATCGCTTATACATCACATCTCTGTGTTCTGTGTTGGAGAATCTGGGGACTCCAAGTGCACAGTAGTGTTAGTACAATTTAGGACAGGTCAGGCAGAAGCTTTCTGACCTATAAGCATAGTGAGAGGACATGCAGGCATCATCTACCCCTCTGCTCTCCTGTTCTTTGCCAAGTGATCGCATAGACAGACTCAGCCTATGTACTATTTCAGAAAAAAAAAAAATCAAGATAAGTCAGGAAAAAAACAAAACAAAACATTTTGATGTTAACAAGGCCAGGAGGGATAAACTCCTTAAATAGCTTGCTAACTGCTATAATACTAAAGAATCTGACAGTAAATAACATGACAACATGGAGAGATAGCAGTTGGTGGAGCTTGTAGAAGTGGCACATTCAGTATTATCCTAGCTCAGAAGCTGGAAGTTGGAAACAGTCACAGACTGCTTTTAATCAAAAGGTATGTTCTTCTAGTAAAGTACTTCTTAGCCAAACCTCTGATCTTAAATATGAACAATTTTACCACCACATCAGTAGTCTCTTTCACATGTGTACACTCCTGTGATTTTCCTCTTTACACTTATGAAAAAAATAACAGCTTCTTAAATTCAAACAATTTTCCTTTGCTAATCCTCTATATTCTGAATTTAGACAATAATTTAAAATATTTTTACAGATGATAGTATTTCATCACTGCATAAACAAATACCAGAGCTAAATAGCCATCACATAGTATCATCATGCATTTTACAAATAATTCTTTGTTCGTGTAAATGTACATACATAGTGTAGAGACACTGGACTATATGGAAAGCTGTACAAGTTGCTAGTGTGCTGTCTGCTTTATGAAGTGTTGTGATAATTGACAATAGGCATCACGAGGTGTCAATATTGGTGCCCGCTGATCAGCCCACAGGTTTACATTCAAAATAACCTGTCATGTAAGTGCAGTCAGTCTGATTTTACTGATGAAGAAACTGAGACTTCAAACAATTGACTGACTCAATCATCAGAAAGAGGATGTCTTCCAAAAAATGTTGGTTTGTGGCATAGCGCTGGTTCCTTCTCTCCTGATAAATTTTCCTATACCAGCTTTAAGCTCTAGTTCATCTATTGTCATTTCTCTTGCACTCACACAAAAAGTTATGCACCCCTATTTGTTGTAAACATATGGAAAGTGTCATTTTACAGAATAGTTTTAATTGTCCTGCTTCTTTGCTAATTGTGCTTAAATAAATTAGGATACACTGTGCTTATAGGCTTGGTTCAATATATTCCATAAATCTGAGTGTTATGCATCCTTAATTTATGCCTCTGCACTATGTAAATGTCCATTTTGTAAAGAGGTAAACATATATGGCATATGTATACACATCTTCTTTTGGAAGAGTCTTATCAGTAAAGTCATGGTCTCATTGTGAAAATAAACACCTGGTTTACCATGAGTACTTCTTTAAATAACTGTAGTTATTTGATACAGAAAACTATTTATATCATAACCAGAGACTGCTGTCCTTTTTAAACAGAACACTTGGTGATCTCTGTGGGGTTCCAAATTTTAAAATGCGATTTTATATCCTATCATGTATATTTATTGTCCTTAGGAACTCAG
The DNA here is from genome assembly GCA_033439905.1 of Ceryle rudis. Taxonomy (NCBI): domain Eukaryota; kingdom Metazoa; phylum Chordata; class Aves; order Coraciiformes; family Cerylidae; genus Ceryle; species Ceryle rudis. The sequence goes on from JAAGNO010014835.1 coordinate 27,832, forward strand.
AAGGATGAAACTAAGTGATTCAAAAAACAAATATTAATAGAAAAATGCTTCTAAACCTTGAAGAATTTGTTTTAAAAATTACGGTGTCTTAATTTCAAAATACCAAATATTGTATAAAATTATGATCATGTCACATATTTCTATAGTTTGAATTTATGCGTACATTTTGAAAGTGCCTATTGCTAACTAGGTAACAATACTTGGTATTATCTGCATTAAAAAATTAGACCTTTAATGATTATCTGAGTATCAGTATTTTGGGGAGGAAAATCCTTGCTAGCAATAACATGGTGTAAAAAGACCATCAGGACCGGTTCTGTGTATGAGTAGGTAGGATCATGTTTCTACCCAAACGAATCTGCAGTCCAGTTACTCTATTTTCTTTTCAAACTATATCTCTATGACCTATAGAGCTGTCATTTTGTTCTGCCTGTATTGTACTCTTGAAATTTGCTTCTTAACAACATACATATAATCAATCCAATGCAATTTCTGAGTAATTTCTGAAGTTATTTTGGTTCTTTGAGATGTCCTGGCATCTCTCTTTTTGGCCTTTGGTTTGTAACATTCTGCAGCTGGGACTGTCAGGGGGTTTGGAGACTATGGTGTGTTATGGTCATTTCTCCATGGTAAAGAACAGTCTTGATGGTAGAGGTTTTACCTGCTTTGAACAGCAGCAGGTGAGTTCCTCACTTCCCTTTGCCATGATTAAAATAATTTTTAATGAAACAGAGAATATTTCAGTTTCCTTTTGAGCTGATAATTTTTATTATTCCCAAATACTTGTGAAGTATGTCCCAAAGAATGTAGAAAGGCTACATGAACTTTTTGAAACACACCCTTTGGAAGAGCCTATTCAAAAGGATCAGTTTCCTTTCTTCCATGCAGAGCATTGCTGTGAGTGTACTGAAAACGTTATGAAGGCTTATTACTGATAAGAGTCAGTGGTCATTAAAGGAAGATACACATTAAATTGCAGTTCTTTCCAGAAGTGTCATCTTTGAACAGTGAATGAATCTTTTAGCCAGTGCACCCATTTTCAGACTTGCCAAAATAATTAAATAATTAAAATCCTCTTTAATTAGGTGTTACATTTTTTGCCTATTGTTTGACAAACATACCTGTTATAGATACAGGGTGTGTTAGAACTACAAGAGGCAGAGTGTATCTGAGGAATTTGTGAGGTTGGCTTTAAAACGATCAAATCAGAAATTACAAAAAGCTAACTATACTCTTTCCTTTATAGGTATGTTTTGAATTGATTCTGTAATTCCTTCAAGGCTAGGCATGAGTGAATATAAAGTTCAGAGAGAAGACACCCTTCTCCTCACTGATCCAATTTCAAACTCTCTGCCTAACTGGTCTTTTATTCACAAGCACGCATATCAAAAAGAGAGCATAATGTAGATGGTAATGGCTGAGATGAGCTATGCATTGTAGTGATGAGCTATGCCTTTTCCTCTGATGCCTTTTTTCTGCTGAGGGGAAAAACAATATGGTGATTACACAATAATGTCTTTAACATAGGATTGTTTTTTCCTCACATGATCCTGTTCCTTTTTTTTTTTACCTTTTTTTTTTTTTAATACTTTTTACCTATGCATACAGCACTGTGGAGCTGTAATTTCATCCTAGAGTATTATTTGCATTTGCTTTTAAGATAAGGAAATATGGCTTTCTTTAAAGAGAAGTTTATGCTGATAGAATCTCAGGATGGCGTAACTCTACCAGTTGTATCGGCTCCTCTTACAATAGTACAGTGTGTATAAAGCAAATACAGAAGTTGTACACTTTTCATCAAAGCCTGTAGAAAAAAATATTATTAGGATCTTTAATTTCTGTAGCTCTCCCACCTAATATCTCCTCCAGAGGTTTGATTATTGCACTACGATAGATGCCTTAGAAAAACCCAAGACAGATAAGATAGATCTAATTTCTAACCCTGACATCTCTGCCACCCATTCATTACTCTTTTTTAGAGTTCTTGCTATGCCCTGTGAAAGCAAATGTGTCAGTTACATCTGCAGTTTCTATCAGAGGGGAAAAATTGCTGTCGATGAACAAAAAAGCTATTAAAAAGTGGAGCATATTGTGTACAGTTCAGAATCTGCTCACTTCAGGTGAATAATCAGTGTGGCGGGAGAGGATCATTCTACCTGTTTTGTCAGTGTGTACAGGCAAGAGATATCTGTTCCACTGCTGTTGTTTGTTTTAAACACGTATTTCATAACTGTCATGTGAAAAGGCATCATTTGCCTCTTTGGCCAGCTTCGGGAATGCTCAAAACCAGGAGATGTTTGTTTTGTAATATAAAAACCGTGTGTCCCTGTGCTTTTGCACCACTCCTAATCTCCACGGTCACTCTGAAGGAGTAACTTATAAATGTACAAGAATGTCTCAAATCACGTTTTGAAGAAAAAAGAGAGTGAGAGAGCGAGCAAAGTGAAGAGAAAGAGCGACTCATCTAAAGTTACACCATCATCTTTAACAGCTGTGCGCATATTAAAGGAAGTAACGGGGGAGTGAAGGTACTGCATATTTCAAAGCTGAACTGTTGCAGTAACAATAAGAAAGGGGGGATGTTGTGCAGAGTTAGCCAAGTGTTTGAAGTACATTACCGTAAGCCAAACCAATGAAGTGGACAAGATTTCTAGCATGCTGCAGTGGTGCCTCTGCGTACTTAATAACAGATGTTTGGTCTCTCTAGGCAGATAATTGTCCTGCTGTAAGGTTGGCTTGACCTGTGTGAGCAATACTGTGTACAGCACTGAAGCAGTAACAAATGATCATAGCTTTTCTCTTTTTACTGGTAGAATGCTTAGCCACGCTTCCTTTTAAGCACATAATTACTCCAAAGCAACTGGAGCCCATACATCCTCCTTGCCTAATGGCTCTGAAGCCATTTTGCTATAATTTATGGGGACAGGGTTCAAAGTTTTAATAATATTTGGATAATATCATTGCCAAAATGTCTTTGAGCTGTGATGAATAGAATGAGAGTGGGCACATTTCGATTCTGTGCATGACAGTGCGAGTGTTAACAGCACCATACTTTGTTCAACCTTTATGGAAACATTCACAAGCCAATTTGCTCATGAATTATAGATATGAGCATGAAGAATTATAAACAGCAGTGGAAAACATACAGGGTTGCTTGTTCATAAGGCACTGTCCTGTTAGTGGCTCTTCTTTATGCAGATAAATGAATTGCAGGGAATACAAAAATGGTTTAAATAAACCCTTAGCAGATAATGTATTAGCACATCAACATAAAATACGCAGGCACTGTGGCATGCTTTTGGATATTTATGTTTATACTCTCTGCTCAAGTGGCTCACTGATTTTTTGGCTTCCTATAATTCACCTAATAATTTCAGCATCCTAACTGCACCTCTGGGTATGTTTATCTGACAATCCAAGCTGTTCTTTGCTTTGTGTTGCTTGCTGAAATTGGCTTACCAATTTGCTCTGGAAGTTGCTTCAGTGTATGATAGGTTAATGATGTTAATCAAAGCTAAATAAGAATAGACATGAGCCTTTCACTGAAGACATAGACCAACCTAGGCCAGAAAGTGCTAGCATGGATGGAGCTAACAAGCCTCTTGGGTAGGTGGAGTGAGATCACAAAAATAACATCAAAATACTGTGTCACTAAAGCTAATGTGCACCTCGAGCTTCATCCAAACCCCACTGAAGTTGGTAGGAGTCTCTACTGATTGCAGCAAGATTTAGACAAGGCACACAAAATTTTGCATGATTTGGCTAGGAATATTGTTTTCCAGTTTGCTTGGTAGGATACAGAATTTATCGTGAGCAAACTGGCTAAATTTTGTAGATAGTTCATCGATGAGAGGTTAAGGATTTGTTAAGTAAAGAGCATGTGTCTTTTTCATTACAAAAATGATAGAGAAATGCCGACTTTGTGTGACAGCTGCTCTTAGTGATAAAAAAAAGAAATACAAATGTGAGCAAAGATTATTTAAAATGTTCCCAGCAGTGATAGAAACAATTTAATAAATACTTTCTGTTTAATTCCATTCAATGATATTGGAGCGATGCTTCATTTAATCAAAGGGGCGTTTGATTGCAGAAATGATCAGCTGACAGAGTGCCAGTTCACTCTGGCCATGAAGCATGCATGTGGATAGCTAGATGTGACATATGTGAGGTTTGGCAATTATTTCTGAAAAAATATTAGGATCGCCTTACTACAGTGGTTTGCTTTTTAGCTTGAACATCTTAATGTTTATTATGAAGCTTTAATGTTCATTTCTTGAAGATTCTTTTAAATATAAGCCTTAATTGGCTTGTTGTGTAAAGTTTCTTCCTTTACCTCAGTGGGTTGAACAGTGTTCACTAACTAAAATTATTTCCTCTGATTATGCGGAGGCCTAAAGACACCGTGGGCTTCCATGGCTGTTAAACATCAACAAAAAAAAAAAGAACAAATATATGTGGGATTCAATTAATCTTCCAGTCTTCAAAGAATATCATGTAATTGTATAAAAAAAAATATTAGTAATTCCTGTGGTTATCTGAAAATAACACATGGAGTATTTTAATTCTGTATTAAGTTGTTCGGTAAGTTTTTTAAAATAGGTATATTTCTGTAATGGATTATCACTAGAAGATGAAATATACACTTTATTCTTCCTCCTCCTTATTCTGTTCTGCCCTCTACTACAAAGAGGGTCTGGAAACCTTCAGCCTCAGAAGTTAAAAATACAACATCTCTGTATTTTTCTTAATTGATTTCTGGGAAAACTATGATCTCTAAGAATGAATCGAGAGACAGGAGTGATAAAGGCAGAAGTATTTTTACATTTTGAACAATTCCAACAAGGGGCTGAATATTCAACAACTGATAGGCCAAATAACAAGTTGTTAAATTCACAATGCACAGTCACAGAGTACATATGTGTCACTTTGAGCAAAGATTGAAAAGACATTAGAATTAGAGATTTAACAGCCAGTTTTGATTAAATCAAAACAGAGTAGTTGCATTTGCAACAGAATTAGGTTTAAAAATTCCAGACTCAAATACTTTGCCAGACCTCACAGTGCAAGCTTATTAAAGGATAAATTTTTCAGGTGATACCTTTGATAAATATATATTGTGGAATACTTGAGTACCCTTCTGCCAAATGACAATGTATGTTCAATAATTTTGCTTCCTGTCTATGACTTAGAACAGTCAACAGACCCACAGAAATGCTGCTACGTGCTTTGTTGTAGAGAGAATTCCATCATATTTAAAGTCAGGTCATAGGAGCTCATTACTTTTTTAGGTCATCTTTGATGGTTATGCTCAATGCAACACAGATAAAGCAATATTATTCCTTTCTTTAAACTGAAAATATTTAAATTGAAATCAGTATAAACCAGCTCCAGATATGTCTCCTTTTCTCCATTTTTATTTATTCACATACAGTTTGTCAGTATTTGCTTTGATCAGAAATGTCTACTCCTCATATACACCACAAAACACAGTGATCCATCCCAGGACAGTGTATCACAAATAGAGGACATATCAGTGTACAAGTCTAAAAGCTTCAAAAAATTGCATTATGCCACAGAAAGAGGATGGGCTTATGCCCAAATAACTATGTCTTTTCTACCTGTAGGTGGAGAGTGACACTTCTGATTTTGCTGTCACACCTTTATCCCTGGAACAATTGCACTGTTGGTCTTTGGAGAACTGATGGTCCCTGTTTTCAAATCATATCTTGTCAAACGTCCCAGTGATGGCCTTTGATACTATCACATCAGGAGAATTTAGCTCACACATAGATATGAAATCAACCCTTTATTCTTCAATCTGTAGTGTTCTATCAAGGAGAGGTGCACTCCATACACTGTAGAGGGATTTCTTAGGACCTACAATAAATAGCCTGAGGGAAGTCAACGGAGTGCACAAGATGTGGTCTATAAGCTTCTATGAAAGGTGTAACCACTAATTTAACTCAGGACCTCACATAACTCAGTAGTTTATGGGCCAAAGTGTATCCTCCTCTGCACCTGCCTAGAAGACAAGTGTATGCTACTAATCCCAAATCCTAGAGAGTTTAGAAAAAGCTAATGAATAATGAAGACTACCCAGCAAACCCTCAAGAGATCATGGTATGTGACGCTTTTGAATTCACATGCAAAGTTAATTCAAAACCTCCATGCCCAAGGAAATTTGGCTTGAAATCTTACGAGAATAGTCACTCTCATAAAATCTGTGAACCCTGATAGTTTTTATTTGATAGGAAATGCACCTAAATACAACCAAATGAACAATTCATAGCGAGATCCCTCATTGGGAAAGATCTCAGCATATGCAATAGGCTGAAAGTTCTACAGAGTCAAACTTCTCTACAAGCTTAAAAGTATTTACGAGATGGCAATCTAATTTGGCAGTATGACATGGACACGCTGAAGATTATCCCAAAATAACACACAACAAATGTTCTAGGTGATTTTTTTTTTCATTTGTTCCCAATTATCTATCTCTTTTCATCCTCCCATTGTGCTACAGTTCTAGCACAATGAAAATCGGTGCTGTAAATACATGGCAAAAGGAGAATTCTAGAGATCTCCACTGTTTAGTGCTGGCAGATGTCAAACCTTTAGGAAGATGATAAAGTATTTTCATTTAGCCTTACTTAAAACTAGGCTGTTGTGCGTAATTCTAAGTGATACACCTCTCCAGGTATATTTCTAATTCTTGCTTTTCACCTCCTTGTGCAGTGGAATTTGAAGTGACCTTCTTCCTCTAATTGAATGGGAGTTCTGTTCGATCACCCTGTCCTTTAATTTAGCTCTCCCACCTAGAACAATGGGTGATTAACACAAGTCAAAACAAGAGCATAAAGGAAAAAGGCAGCATAACCCTCCTTGGTGCAGCTGCTCAACTCCAGTGTTTGCCTGCTGTGTAGCAGCATGTTATGGTCACTGCCAAGCCTTGATCTTCTCTCTCTCTGTGTCAATACTCCAAGGATCCATCCTTTAAGCAGCACAGATCACACAGTTATACATTGTTGGAGAACTTCAGTGTCGCTTCTAAGCAATACAGATTCTGCAACTTGAAACAAAAGTGAATGGAACAGAAACACATCAACAATGTTTTAAGTATTGTTTTGGTTTTATTTTTTATTCATACTGCTGCATCAATTACCACCAATGCTTTTTTTTTTTTTCTAGGTTATTGAAATGCTTGTCTACCTGTTTGTCAGACATTTCAGTTTTAAGGTTTTGTTTGTTTGTTTTAATTTTCAACTTGATCTTAATGCCAACATAACATCTCATCACACTGTACCTTCCTTAGATCAGAATATGTTTGAAATCTTACTTTAAGAGTGGGACTTAATTCCGGAAATTATCCTATACTTGCCTGCATATAATTCCTAGAAAGTTGTTTTGATGCAGTTCATTTTGATGCTGGCCCAAAGACATATAATAACAATGAAATGAAACTCAATGATTTAAATTAATTTGCGTTAGTCTCAGGAAATTGCATGTGAAGTATTAGCATTGATAGTGACCTTTTTAAAACCGAATGGAAAAAAAAAAATACATGATTTAAGAGGGATGAAGCCATTAAGTTTTGTAGAATTTACTTTTAAAAGCTTATAAAATGTATTAGAGAGCAAGAACACTTCTGTTGATGCTAACTACAAAAGGCTGCAAACAAATCAGTTGTCCAGGTGCCTACTCAGATTTCTAAACAGACAGTAAGGTGCAGTCTGCCCTAGAAACTTTACTGTCCCAATCCTGCAAAGGTTTAACCACAGATTCTACTGTGCTTCTGAATACCAAGGTATTACATCTATCAGCAAGCATAGTCTGCTACTTGTGAAGTATTATGGATAAATGTAATGTCTTTCCTTTTTAGTCTCTGCAAAAGCATTTGAAACTGCATACCAAACCAAAGACCACTAAGGGCAGCATATGTCTCTTCATTAGGATGGTAATCTTTGCAATAAGGCTTTGATTTTTCCTTGAAAACCTGACAGGCAGGTATGCATTTTCAATGTACATAACATGACTCCTTACAAGGGGAAAGAAAAAAAAAGTCTTTCACCTCTGAAGAAAAATTACCACTATTGTAAAAGGACAGGGTTACTTGCTAGTCACCAGTTAAAATTAGACTCTGCATACCTGCTATGATTCAGTGTTTAGAAAACAAACAGATAGGGTTAGATCCAAACAAAGGATTCGTTTTAATAGTAAACATATTTAAGAGGGTGCCCGTGTAAATGTGAATTGTTTAGGGGATGGATTACCATTTTGCATACATTTTAGAGCTTTGAGAGAAGCCATTAAGGGATTAACACCTCCGATTTATGAAAATGCAAGGATGATAAAGAAACAATAGGGGTGACAGCATTGTGTAAACGACATTGATTCATTTCAGAACAGGGCTGTTAACTGCTGGAAATGAAGAAATAAATGGAACAATGGATAGATGCTTTTACCAGCTTGTCATTAATTAGCAGTGAGCACAATTCTTTTATTGTCCTTTTTGAAAAATACAAAATTGGTAGGAAAATACAAGCACTGAACAAATAGACTACTCTGTGTCACTAGGCTGACATCTGCATTTTCTTTCTTCTCTAATATATTTTGTTTTTCAAATGATATCGAACTTTTAGCCTGGCAGGAAGCCCAAATTTTGCTTCTTTTGAAATTCCTAAAAGGATTTGTTTTCATCCCTGAAATGTTACCGCTTTATAAAAGCGTAACAAAAGCCGTAATTTCCGATAGGGTTAATAAATGTTAGTGAATCCTCTGTAACCCAGCTTGGAAGCACAAACAACAGTTCAATGCACTGTTCTGCTGACCTATTGCATCCGATCAACTGTGGGTTTATTTCTAGCAATGCCAGCAGGTGGGAACTGACAACTTGTTTCTTTGGAATCGTAAAGAAAGATCGTCTCTGATGGAGAATGAGCTGGAAGTAAGTGAGGTGGTCTGGAACAGATCTGAGCAGGGACAATGCGTGATTATGGCTATCACTCTCTAGCTGCTGTCAGAATGTTAAGTTTGCTTTCTTGAGGCCTGACATCGAACACATTTTATTTTTCTAATTAGTATCTGGTACTGTAAGATGCTGATATTTTACTGAATGTCAGATGTGCAAGGCTGAAATACATCACTGAACTCAGAGGTAGGTGTGGGTGCTAAGAATTAATTTTTTACCTCATAGTGAATTTGAAGGATCTCTCTGCTTAAAAACCAAACAAACAAACAAGAACACCACACACACAAACAAACAACTCTGGGGATGCAGAAGTTACCATGTATAAACCTCCAGTGCTGTTGCCCAAGAAAGGATGCAGAGTAAAGCTGACAAATCAAACATCAGCTAGGCAAAATACCCCAAACACTGCTTTCATTTTCATCAGCATATTCAGGCAATATTCTGTTCATGGATTTTTCCTCATCCTGGCAGCAGTGTCTTTCCTCACTGCAGATGCAAGGGCACAGGGGGGATTTACACCATGCTAAAGAAGCAGCAGCCCTGCCCACCAGATGCAGGTAAATTAATTAAGCTCAGCATTGTTAAAGATTTGCCATTTAGCCACCTGTGTAATGACATTGTAGGTAAGGAGGAGTCAGGGCTTTCACCTGGGGCAGGTATTTAGCACAGCTTGACAGGAGCAGTGTAGGAATTAATGTGTGGATGCAGGTGTGACTGAAAAAAAAAGAGATTGTAGGTATAAATTCAGCCACTGCTCAACATGTCTGCTGATTTCCTTGCTGCAAAGCTCCATGAAATTTTGCTGTATGTTGAAGTGTGGGGGCTTTGGTTTGGGGTTTTTTTTTCCTTAAGTTTTATTTTTCAGGCCAATGGTACAAGCATTATGTCTTAAACTTATTTAGCATCCTGAGGAAAAGGTGAGAGTGTATTTTTTTTAATCCAAGGTGAAGGCAGTTGTTTCTCACCTTAAATGCACATAAGAGGTCAGAAAATCTGATCATGTGTAAGAGAGGGCTCTTCAACCAGCAACAAGTAGGTGAGCTGAATCTTTATTTTTTATTGCACACACACACACACACAAAAAAAAAAAATAAAAATTAAAAAAAAAATTGGTATTCAGAAGTCTAGGGCTACTTTTTTTCTACTAAAGTGATGCCATTTATTAGCCAGTGCCTGGGCAAGTCAGAGAAAATTTTTAGGAAAAAGTAAATTGCCAGTTTAATTTTTGATTCTTGTTCAGAAGTTCCTTACAAGTTTGTGCTTTTTGGATTGAGTCTATCCAAATTTTAATAATATTCTTGCAGAGAGAATAGACACATTTTGTAAAACTATCAATTATGGTAGTATAACTCCCAGGGTTCCAAAGGTGCTTACAGTAATTTGGGGTACTTGCAATATTCTAAGTCAAAATGCTAATAACTAGTCCTCACACAGTCAGGGCACACCTTGATCCAAGCTTTCAGCAGTACTGGATCTCTAAAGTGTACAGTAATGGTTTGCAGAGGGGGAAAAAAAAGTGTTTAATGCAATTTTCACGAATGAACTTCCAAATCCAATAGTTTCTTCAGAGATGGTCTTGCAATGATACAAGTTTTTGCTCCTTGGGGGGGGGAACCAACTTTTTTCAGCATCAGAGATAAATGAGCTCTTTATTTGTTGTACATATAGTCTATATATCTACAATTATTTTATTATATATGTCTATCTTCCTTTCTTTGCATTCCAGGGAAGGCTTCCCTTTTGTACAGGCATTTAACTCCTTCTGCTTATAATTAATCTATGTCTCCAACAAGTTTTAAATCCTCGTTTCAGGTTGACAAAGAAATGGGACGCAAGGCTATAAAGCTGTAAAAAGAGGTGTTTAGCAGGGTTTCCTCCTACCTATAGTAGAGATGCTTCATCATATGTGAAAGTCATTGAGGCTCTGTGAGGGTTCCTAGAATTATCTGTGCAGAAGAAAACAATTGTAAAGGTCTTATTGTGGTAGAGCACTGAAGCACATGATTTACTCTCAGGCTGCAAGCAGTCCCATTGATTGTAGAAACTAGTGACATGCAGAAGGTTAAACATGTGCTTTGCTGGGCTGGGGCCAAACCTGGTATCATTCTTCTGAATAGTTTACAAAAAAACTTTTACTGTTATTAAAAAAAAAAATAAAATCCAAACTGTTATAAAAATATGTTGTACTTTAAGCCAGGATATAAAAGAACCAGCTCTGGTTCAAAAATAAGCTAGTTATTTTTGCAAACGCAGTAGGATTTTTTGGCTCTGTTGCTGCTGTAAGCACAGCAGGCCCCCTGTGCATCATCCCTTGCACGGCTGGACAAGTACTGCCGTTATATTAACTTTCCTTCACAGGTTGCCTATTCAGTGGGATTTACCCTTCAAAGAACAGTTGTAGAAAAATCTCCAAGCACATGAAGCTGTGCTGTCAAATAAAGGATGGAGATTTTTTAAGACTTTACAGTTGATTTTGAACTCTGAGCAGGTGCAATTCATGTTAAACTCTGGTTGGAGGGATATATTAGTTCTGAGCTCTTTATTGTTTGCTATGTTCTCAGAGTCAAACTGTTCCATGCCAGTGGAATGATATGTCATATATTTAATGTGTAGAACTCTGAAGTTTTCTAAAAATTCTTGATCTAGGTGAGTTATAAAAGTTATTCTCTGACTAGGAAAAAAAACAACCCAAACTTCTGAAAGTGTAAATTCTAATACATAAAAGGGAAAATCAAGTAAGCTCCTTCTGTATCTCTTTAATTTCTGTTTCAGTGTGATCTTTTACCTTGAATTATAACGTAGGAGCACTAATAGTCTTTATAGTTAATTCACCATCTTTATTCTCTGCCATACTGATTTTGATGAAATTTCAGATGTCTGCCATACTGACTCACTCCTAAATTCTGTGAGGATCTGAAAGGAAAAAAGTAGTATAAAAAGACTGAATGGCATTCTTATTCTGCACTTCATCACTATGCATTCATCAATTCTGTTTCAACAGTACCTGAGCATTATGAGAGTTGAGTTTCCAGAAACTGTGTAGCATGACTTCACTAATTCCTCCATGTATTCTCTTCCCTTGACAGATTATTGAGAAATTAACATTCTATAACTAACATAAATACAATGATTATGGCAAGTTTAGCCAGGATATTGTACCATTTGCTTCCTCAGTTCTGTAATAAGAACAAACCTCTCATTTAGTGATACACTGGAGTTACTTCAGGCTGTGAAACCTGTTTGAGGAGTCTATCCCAAATAGAGGGATCTGACTGAAGGAGTGATCCATAGTCACTCCCTCAGTTGTCATTCTTACTGTGCAGTGCAAGTGGATTAAAAACATTCATAAATGAAGTTGCTATGGTAATTTTATAGTTACTAAAGCAGTGGCTTTCAGGAGCTACTAGTAATGTCCACGCAGGAACTTAATGGGCTGAGAAGACCTGCTCATTGTGGTGAGAATCATGCATGTCTTCACTAGCAGAGTGCGTGTTTGGGTAACATGAAAGTGCTGGGTGAGTGCCAGAACACTGCAAATTTTGGAAGAGCCTCTCTTCCACTCGCTTTGATTTTCTCATTGCATAACAGAACTTTCAGTGTCATACCCAGCTAATAAAAGGATGGGGAAAAACATAAGGGGAGGGAAAACATTCAAAGGGCCCTGTTGAATCTTTCATGATGGAAAAAAGAAAAAAAAAAAAAAAAAAGGAAGAAGAAGAAGAAAGAAAACCCCCACGCTTTGATGCCTAATGTTCTCCAAGCTAAGAAATAAAGGAAAAGAGTTCTAAAAGTTTTGGCCATACTTACATTCACACACTTAAGAGTTTTTTTAATGTACTCATAAATAAGTTATCTTTAACTGCAACCAAAAAAGGATCTTGTACAGTTTAGTACGCCTTTATGGTTGACAGTGATTTAAAACACTCCATAAGGGGCATAGTACTCAGGAACAATTAAAAGTAAATGCAGTCATGAAAGTTACATGAAGTACTGTCTGCCAGAGCCTTGCAGACACCATTCTTCATATGGCTGTTTGCCACCTTAGGTAAACCAAAAAAAAAAAGCAACTATGTATGTAGTTTATTTCATACTAATTGGTGGCCTTATGATAGGAAAGCAAAAGTCCCCAACCAAATCAAGTCTTCTCATATAAATGTATTAATCAGTTTTAAGAGAATTTTAGCTTAGTCTAACCTATACCCACCAAACAGATATGTTCACTGTAGGGTCTCAGCAAGGCAGGTTCATAAAACATTATTGTTAATCACTACATTTGCACTAAGAAAATCAAAACAAAACAAAAATCCAGACAAACCCACACTAGTGTGTCCAGCTCTTCCTAGTTCCAACATTTTTGTTCTGAGATATATAAAGAGACATGAGTGTAAAATAAAGTGTGTGTAGGATGGGAACCAGCCTTCCTATGTAATATTCTGTAGAGGAAAAAAAAAAAAAAAGTCATGATGAGTTTTCTCTTGTCCCTGCATGAAAAGATGGTGATTTCAGCTGTGGTGAGCTCAGGAGCTGCACTAATTTGACATTCCAGTATGATACTCAAAATCAGCAAGTAGGAAACAGGGACTATAATTTTAGATGTTTTGACCTGTTCCAGTACAGCTAACCAGAAGCAAACCGTACAGAAGCTATAGTACATTTTTAACCACAGTGGGGTTTGTAGAACTGTCTCCAAAATGTAGCAATAAGAAACCCATTGCAAGTTCTTTGAGCAACAGTAGTATGATGTCTTTTTCCAGTTGTAGAGAGTTTTGTCCCTAAGGGAAGGGCTGTGAAAAAAAGGACATAACTTGCTATTGCAGAGTTACTGTTGGGAAGATACTGTAAGGGAGCACTCAGCAGTGGTAGAATCTGGATCATATGGCCTCTTTTGACCCCTGTAATCCTAATTATTATCTATATATTAACATTGGAATGAAACAGGAAATCTAAATTAGTGCAAGAGATTGCCATCAGTTTTTGAAAGATGAGCTTTTAGACTGTCTCATAGATGTCAAATTTATGTACTTATCCTGACCTAGCTTATTTTTTCTAACCTATCAAAGATAAGGATGTGTCTGTGCAGAAAGTGGAGACCAATTTTCATCATTCCTATGTAGATGCTGCTTTGTGCCAGCTTTTAAACTAGTTTCTAATTTTTAAGATACATGAAAATCTTTTTATTTAACCTCTCATTGACATTTCATTATAACTATTTTATCCATTTCTTGAGAGTATGAGACAATCATCTGTGAAATGCTAGTTTGTTGGCAAGATGTTTATTTATTCTGCAAAACCAAAACATTTTGTAGCTGAATTCATTGCAGGAATCTCTACATAGTGGTTGGTTACTAAATCCCTGGTAAAAGAATGCTAATAAAGTAGATGGGCCAGGATTTGTCCACTTAATCATACGTTGAGTCCCAGTAATTTCAGTGATACATGATGTGGCCAGAATCAAAGCGAGAGGTTCCACACAGCTTATTATCTTTATCTGTAAACAGCTGTTTATTGTATTACAGAAAACAACCACTGGATAGCTATAAGATAAACACGTTTAAATCTGTTCCACAGACTAGATGGTACTGTAAGTTATATGATAATTAGAGGACGCATATACTTAGGTTAATTGCCAGCTAACAATATTAAGTTCTTGCAGTGGGGTACAATATGTGCCAAGCAAATCCCATGTTTTCTACTGCTAACACAAATACTTGTGCACTAAGAAATACCAAGAAAATGCATGTTTGAAATATTTCCATCCTCCTTCTGTATTTCAATATATGGTGTCAATAATGAAAAGACTCGACTGTGTAAGAGAGCCTTCTATCTGTACTGCCATACTATTCTCGTTAGATTGTTGCTATTTATAGATAACGTGTTCCTATGGAAAACATGTTTGGGTCGCTTTTATTTTCTTGCTCTTCTTCAACTTGTCAAAACAGTTACATCTATGTCAGTCTATCAATTTTACGTTGCTTTCTCCAATGAAAGACAGTCCAAGTTTGGATGTTTTTTGGTAAGAGTGGGGACTTTTGTCCAGCCAGGCTCTGGACAAACAGGCATGGCTGTAAATAAGAAGTTGAAGTATGCTGTTTTCAGTCACCAAGTGATGGAGTTACTCCTCTTATAAGTCATTATGATTATATACATGTGCAGTGTTACAGAGGCATTTATTCAGTTGATACTTGCTCAGAATATTAGTATTATAAATACAGGAATTCCAAAAATTTCTTTTGATAGCTTGGCAGCTCTGATAATATAATGCAATAACTGACCATACCATATTCTTTGGAACTTCACACAGATTTTTCTTTTTTTTTTTGAACATAATAACATAAATAGCTCTGCATGTGGTACTTTGACAGCTTTTATGAGGACAGAAAGAGAACTTCTTAAGTTCATCTTTGTAAATAAGAACTAATTTCCTAAGCAATCTGGTTTTGGCCTCATTCACTTATATTTGGGGGTGGGAAGGCAAATTCTCAAATTATTTTAGATAATTCAAACCTTCTGAGGAAAGTAAAACAACCAAACAAAAAATCCAATAGTTTGTATCACTCTTATTTGGGGGAGATGTTTCGTTGACCTCACATCTGAAGCTTGATTTAATATGAAGACGACACCCAGGCTGAGCACTCTGGTAGAGTAAGAGCAACTACATATGTCTGACATCCTCTACCAGCTCCAGTCATGGTCAGTCATCAGTGCTTTAAGGAAAGCAAAACAAAAACCAGAAGCCAAATTATACATCAAAAGGGAAACAGTTTCTTCTGCACTGCAGGCAACCAGCAGACCACCTCAGAAAGGGATTCATATACTATGTTGGAAAGAAACAGTCAACAAACAGTCCTTTTAGTCTACACCACCCTGTATCTAGAACAACAATGTGTATGGCCAAGAATTCATGTTACAAATTTATTTTTTAAATTCCAGGATTACCCTGATTTCAGGCGTAGAGTCCATTCCAGAAATGACACTAACATTGTAAATAATCTTTACACTTTTTAACCAAGTGATATATATACATAAATAATTGCTCCTTTCTATGAGATTTTGTACATTAATTGAGTGATGCATTGTAAAGCCAAAGCACAAACTGAGCTGAAGACTTAAAGATTTAATTCTTTTTGTATTGGGAAAAAGGGAAAGGCTGATGGCTTCAGATCTTACAACAGGATTTTGATTCTGGGATAAAGGAGTCCCAAAAGCTCAAGCCACATTAACAGTGTTGAAATACTCTAGACATTGTCTTATAAGGCATTCCCTCCCACACCCCCCCTGCATCTTGATCAAATAACACAGCATCTTTTTTGGATATGTGCATCTCTGAAGAAAAAATAAAAATAATTACTAAATAAATAAATATCAGTGCTAAGAAAAGGTTGTGTTATATTTAAAGCTTGTGGTGTCCTAATGCCACATCACCACGTGTGAGAGCATAAAAAAATTAGAAATATTTTCTGTTCAGATATATTTCTACTGAGCATGAAAATGTGGTATTATTCTAAAAAGACTGAATTAACAGAAAAATTGAGTTTCTGGGTAATTCAGGGATTAGGAAGAGTTCCTACAAATATGGGGTAATATTATTAAGGAGCAGCTAGGAATTGATGTACCCTATGAATAATTATTCTGATGATGTTTACTATTCAAAGGCAATTCATAGCACAGAACAGACTTAGTTACAGTGTGAATTCAGCTGAAATGATGTGTACCTTTGCTTAAGTATAATTTTACTTTTCAGTCTAATTTTGTTTGTTTGCTTTCAGCTTTGCATAATTAATTAAAAAGTCTGGTTAATGCAAGTGAAACAGCGTGTCCAACTGTTTCTCACAGATGTCAATTGAAATAAGCTATCAAATTAATGCCATATGACAATGACAGTTTTGTAAATCATCCTTTGACCCGATTTGCCTCTGAAAGAGTTTATGCCAAAAATATTTATTCTAATACAGACACATACCAACCATTTTTGTCCCACCCACAAGCAATTTATCCTCAAGCCTTAATGCAGAGCAACTATTTGGAGCTAATTGAACGTTTTGCTTGATAGTCGAGTTTTGATTGCTAAACCAGCCAGTTCCAGATCAAATTTTTACTGTCTGTGTAATATATTATTATATTCCCTCTGCTACTACTATCAGCAATGTTAATGATGCCTACTGGTTACCTTCTGGGTTATTAGGAATAGAGAATATTTGTAATTGTTTTCAACAAGTAGATGATTGAGGCCTTGGATCAACCAGTGTACTGCAATAGAAGTGCATTAACTCATGGGCCAAAATTCTCATTCAATAGCAAAAAGGCTCTATTTTTTTTTTCTTTTTTTAAGTGAGATTTCCATGTTTCTCTGAGTACTTTATTCCTAGTAAAGGAAAAAACTTTTTAATTAGCCAGAAGGAATCTAATCATAAAATTTTTACATTTCTTTTATGGAGGCTAAGAAAAATACACAATATAATTAAAAATAACATATGATCATTAATTAAAAAGTCATTGTCTGTCCCTAATGCCAGAATTCTTGCTTGATGAGAGAGAGAAGAATCTGGCATATTAAACTGTTTATGAAGACATATTAAATTTCACTAAAAAATTAATTTTCATACATTATATGATTTCATACTATCCTACCAAAAAAAGAGATGTGTTGATACCTTTTTTTTGAGTCTTTATGGTGAAGAAAGCAAGCAGGAATGGTTTGGCAGATATTTTAAATTGTTTGCTTTAAAGTCGGGGTTTGTGCTTGTTTTTAACTGAGAACTGTCATGAATAAGAAACAGTTGTTTCTCTGTTATTTTTCCTGGAGGATCCCTTTGTCTCAAGAGGACTAGAAAGGAATCTTTCACAAAGATTTTCTCTCAGTTGTGGTATTGCTGATGTCAAGCATGCAAAAATTGTGAGTCAGCACTCCAAAAGTCACGGGACTGCATTAAAAAAAAAAAAAAAAAAAGTTTTAAAATATATGTGCCACTCTTTTTTTGAGCCTTTATGGTAAATGTATGGTATACTTTTATACTGTTTCTGCAAATGGAAATCTTATTTTTTAAAACAAAAGAAGAAAAAAGAAGAAACAGATGAGCTTTCTTAGAAATTTCCATGACTCCCAGAAATGGGTTTTTGAAGAACGTTTGAAGCGTTACAAACATCGCAACGTAATTGCAGGTGCTGGCAACATGGCAATTATTTGTGAAAACTTTGATCTAAATTGAGGTCAATAAAAACAAATGAAAAAACTGATTGAAAGAAAAGCAAAGAAACCTTCCTTCACATTTCAGAAGCTTGCGCTGCTGTAATACCATTTGTTCTGCAGTCCTCCCAAGAAATCTTCAAGCACAAATTCAGGAGAAAAGGCCTCACATCTTTAAGGTTAAATAAAAAGACATGTACACATCTGAATACCAGATACAAGATAGAGTCAGTAAATGACAAATAACACTTGGATTTTGGCAAAAAAAAAAATAGGCACTCTAGTGCAGATGCTGGTGTTTCAAAGGTAAAAGACCTTTACCACAGTTTAAAAGACAAAGACTATTTGAATCTAACAACATGGTTTCTGGCCTGAAAAAGCTACAATTATTTTTAAAAATGTCACCTCATTCACATTCAATGATCACAGAAAATGGAAACATTTTAAGGAGTAATTGTAAACATCTGCTAAAGAAAAAAAAAAAAAGAAAACATGACTAAGACAGAAATGAGCTGCCAACATTAAGTATTGTGTGAACAGATCCACCGGAAAAACACCATTTCTGTGGATGGGTTTTGTTTGGAATGTGAAAAAACTGATGATCATAGAAAAGATTAAGAGTCCACCTAAAACCATTTTACTTTAAGTCAGTCTGGCAGTCTACTCAAATATCAAGGAATGTGGTTACACTTGCATTTTTGCAGCAGCTTCGGCCCCTGCTGCTTCTCCTGCCTTGTTCCAACAGAAGCATTTGCACAGACATGGTGAACTGGACTCTAACAGGTTTTTTTCTTTCTTTTTCAGCTGGGTTATTTTTCAACTGGATCAGTTAAGAAAGTGAATGGCAGTACAGATGGTGATGACAGCTCATACAGGAATGCTGCTAGATTTCTATCCATTGCCTTGAAATACTGATTTCAAACCTCAGTGCTGTAATGACAACATAACTGGAGGTAAATCAGATCCTTCTGTTTCTTACGAAGTGTTCTCCCAGTCTGATGGCAAGAAACAAGTGGAAGGCATCTATAGATCTACACCTCAGCACAGCATTTAAAGTTGTTCTGCGGCTTGCAAGGCACAGGGCTGCTTTGTAAGTTCTATTGACTCCAGGACAGAGAAACAGAATGAATGAGTTAACAGAGAAGAGAAAGTAAAGCTGTGAATCACCCAATTTTCCAGGTATAATTGTGCGAGTTGAAGATAATTCCATGAAGACCTCACACCTATTGTGGAGATACAATGCCACGTGTCTTCTGTCACAAGGGATGTTGTGCACGTTTTCTAAAACAGTGCATGCAGCCTGAGTTCAAGCCATCTTTTCTTAATGCCAAACATTACATTACAAGCAGCTGTTCTGATGGGAAATGTTTTATCACCATCCATTGGTAGAAATTTGCAACTCCCCCAGTTTTGCTGGTTGACCAGTTCATTTGAATTACTCCTAACCTGTCCCTTTCTGTAACTGGGGAAAATCATCCAAATTACATGTAGATGTGGACAGACACAAAGGTTAGTGAGCACAGGTGTCTTGCACTGTCTTCCCATGCTGAAGCTTTCCCTACCTAGAGAGTCTGCTGACTCTCCACTCTGCTCAAACAGCTAATAATTATCTGGGTATTCTGTTTTCCTCCTTCTTTTTCCTTTTCTCTTTCTCCTCTTCTTTTTCTCTTTCTTTCTCCTTTTTCTCTTTCTTTCTCCACTTCTTTTTCTCTTTCTCCTCTTTCTCTCTTGGGTCAACTTGCTGTTTGAATTCACTACATTGTCCTAGAAATACCTGCCCTCCTGCAGCACAGGGGGCAACACTGGGGAAACAAATACCTACTGGCAAGGTAAGTGTAATTCTTTGCTCCAGTGGCAATGAGTACAAGGCAAACCATTGACAAGAATACCCATGACCAAAGTCTTCAGAGTTGACCAGAATTGAGAATGTGAAAAGGAACTTCCAGGAAATAAGAATTCTAGGACAAAACTCCTAGAGACATTGCTAATTAGCTCTCAAAAAAAACCCTCTGAGATTCTAAGAACAATAAAGTAGCCTGATGTTCATGACTTACTAAAGTTTATACTCGGTCTCTGTGCTTGTTACATTGCAAAGTTATAGGAGCTTGGAACCCTGAAGCAAGACTGTGATGGTGGAGGGTGGGTTGTAATGTTTATCATGTGCTCTTAAATCCCAAAATATGTATATAGGTGGTGTTCAAGGGGGTATTTTTTTGCTGCTGCACGTCTAGAAATTAGGTACATGAAGACCTGAGGGCTCTGAGGAGGTTACCTCCATTTGTGTATCAGCTGAGTCTGTGCTCTGGAAATAGAGCGGGGAGCCAAATTTCCTTAAACTCCTGATCAGTCAAAGCAAAATACTTATGAAAAGCATCTTTCTAAGGGATTTACACGCAGTATGGCTCAGGATTTCAGAAGATCTATGATAAGTCTTTTTAAAGATCTTAAAATCTATGAAATATTGGATGTATACTTTCAAACCTCATTTTTTGGTAGTTTGGTAGTGGAGAATTGGCTGCTGATTTTAGCCTGTGACCAGGAAGACAGTAATAGCAGTTATGTAATAAGTCAGAAAAGAACTAACTTGACATTCTCACAGTGAACTGCAAGCAAGCTAATATTTCCTGAAAAAGTTATTACATTCTTTTAATCTAGGTTGAAGAACCCAACATGAAACCCATTTCCCAGTTCTGCAATCCCTGCTATTGATATAGAAGATGATTCTGTATAAAGAATGCAGGTAAAAATAAAATTATACAGGTAAAACCAACATTTTTGCTTACCTTTAAGCAAGTAAGAACTTCCAGGGGTGTCATAAAACTAGTAAATCTTACTAAACTGGGATTATCATCCTGAATACTTGTAGATAATAGGAAAAGAAATGGGGTTCAAACATGCTGTTTTAATTAAGTACCAGCCTTCCAGATTCATGGTGTGCTGCCTTCACTAAAGCTATAGGTCACAAACCATGGGTTCCATGATAAATTAAGCCTGGCTTTGGGCTCCTATTACTAGATCAAAATGTTGCAATGAAACAGTGCAAGGTATTGGAGTGGACTAAAGCCAGCCTGTTGGTTTAAAAAAAAAAAAAAAAAAAAAAGATTTTTTATTTGTAGACTTTATGCGTGACTAGAAGCCATCTTTCCAACATCTAATTTTAATCTTGTTTCAGTATAACTCATCATTATTATCATAGAATGAAAACCATAGAGTTGGCAACAAATACATATACAGTATGCTTTGGCTGTTTTCATAGATTTGCCATTGTAAGCCTAAGAAATACTGATCATGTGTACTGAAGAAGTATTGACCATAGCAGACTTGTTATTAATAGTTGTGGAAACACGGCTGTCTAAAGATTAAGTCTTTGTTTTAATTCTGAGTCAATTATACCGGTCTAAAACTTGGTCTACTGCTCTGTCTCCTTCTGAGATATTTGATTATCCTATGTAAAATGCCTAAAAAAAAAAGAAAGCATAAGTATGAAGTTTAATATTCTCCTGTGGTCTATGTATTTAACAAGTCTCAAACCATGATTACAGTCTTTTTTCCCCAACTTAAAAAATATTTGCAATGTGGAAGCTAGTTTCAAGAAAAAACAACTAGTTAAATAGAAGTTGAATCCCTCAGTGCTGTTTTTTTGTTTCTCTATTGTCTCTCCTCTTTGAGCTCTGCTCTTATTAGTTGGAAACCAGAAGAACATTGTTTTTGATCTCTGATTGTAAATGTGCAACCTGTACTTTCAGTGGTGGTATTTGCTAATTTTAGGGAACGGAGATATTGCGATGTTAAAGGACAAAATAAGATACCTATGTTCCTGCATGGACTTCAGTGGGAGTCATAGAAATTGACTGAGGGTACAATCTTTTTATTTTCTAATCATTAAATTTACCTGGATTTTATAAGCCAACTTTTTTTTTTTTTTTTTCTTAACCAAAATTAATCTGGAATAATTTTGTATGCATTGGTGGTGTTGTTTAGATACACACTAGTCCAATTAATGTGGAATTGTGCCTGCTGGACAGAGTTGTTACTAGGGCACTGCCACCTTTTAGACACAGTTTAGGGATTTAGCTCGGCAGAGACACAGTGCAGATATTATACTGACTTCATATCCAGACACTTTGCTGAAATTACACAAAATTAATGAGCTGGAAAAGTTTTTCTTCAGGGCCATGTTGCACTTTCTTTCCAGTAGGAGGGAAATAAAGCTGGAATGTGATTGAGTCAGAAGCATATCAGTCTTTCTTACTGACTCAAAAAGCTTGGAAATGGGAAAAGTAACAGCAGAACATGACCTTTTTATTTTACAGACTTTGGTTTTCTTTCTACTCTCTTGTTTCATCTGCACTGGACTGCAAAACAGATTAATTCAACTAAGCAGCATTAGTATGGCTCTCAGCTCCCCGATAACTAGCATGGCGTCTCCTTTATGTTAACTGAATCTTCTGCTAGTTTCAATGGGCAGTTTTAGTTCATGTTGGGAGAAGGGATTGAGCACAGTTTTCTATCCCAAGTTCTTCACAGCAGTGCTAAAATCCTGCATTTGGACACTAACATCATCACATCAGCGAATGTGAAAGTCTTTCCATTGGTCAGTAAAAGCCCTGCTAGCACAAGGCTGTGTGTGGCACCTCCATATCTTCCTGAGGGTTCCTCTGCTGCACATGGAGCTTTCAAAATTTCTAATGATCCTGTTACTCATATTCTGCCTTAGCATAAACATGACATAGATATTAATGCATGAACACATCATTCTGTTCTTGCTTTAGAAAAGCTGGATGAAGGAAAATAACATTTCATACACAAAGCTAGTAACTGCACAAAGACCCAAAAAATGTCATTCGGTTCACTTAGGAACAACATTAGGACTAGGGTTTGACTCTTCATCCTCATGATGCAGAGCCGTTTGTTTGGAGTTTAGTTTTGGTTTGTTTTGGCAGAGTGTTTTTTGGTTGTTCTGTTTTTGGTTTTTGTTGGTTTGTGGGTTTTGTTTATATGGTTGGTTTTTTGGGGGTGGTGGGTTTTTTTTGTTTTGTTTTGTCTTGTGTTTTGTTTTGTTTTTTAACAGTTAACTTTAAGGGGAAATAATTATAAAAGGTCTATATGTTTACTTTTAAACACAGCATTTTTTCCACCCTGCCCCAAGTCTGACATTTTAATGACCTGCTTTGCCTTGGTTTTTATGGGCAGCATATATTGAAGGGGTATTTTATGTACAGTTTTAACATTTGAACAACACAGCTTCGTGTTCTGTCACTCTTTTATGTTGTGGAAAATATCTTTTAAGTTTTCATTTATTTTAATTGCTTACTAATTTGAGGGAGTTTTTGCAAATGTCTTTAGAAACTTTTAGATTTATCATTGGTGAGGGTTATTAATTTAAGAAGAGCAAGCAATGTAAAGGCTGCCTGTATTTGCACTCAAATTACTATCCTAAATGACTCCGTGGGGGGTTTCTTATAGGGGTCACTGAAAGGCAGAAAGGAATGTTTTTACTTCTTCGCTTTGTCACAAAAATTAGGTTACAAGGGCTATAAAGGCAGGTAATACTTTTTATTACTAGATTTTCCTCTGTAATGAATATAACATTTCTTCTTTTCATATAATGATACCCACTGAATGTCTTAGTACTTAGCATGTTTACTCTTACCTTTAACAAGGATCTAAAGTAATTCCCCTTTAAAACGCTTGCAAGCAGTCTGAAGGCGAGAAAGAAACCCTGTATGGCAGGATCGCTGCTGTAAGTGGAAGATTGAAGGGGAACACTGTCTTGCCCACTGCCAACAAGCTCATCAGTAACACCAATCCTTGAGTTAGGTGAGATAGTGAGAAGGAAAAAATAAAACTGCAGAAATCACAAGTCTGAATAAGAAAGACCAGAAGACTTTGCAATGCAAAATATAAAATTGGTCACACATTTTTCTGCTGTAAAACACATTGCTCTGTTCCAGTTCGCCGGAATCCATATTTACACAATTCTCTAGTTCCAAAAAAAGACTTGGTTTCTCTATTGCTTTGAGATTTGGGCCACATTGTTAAACTGGGCTAAACAGCTCCACCTCAGCGAGGCCGCTCTCCTTAACAGCTGATCCAGCGGGCAAGTCGCCCTTGGTGAGTACGACCAGGCTCACAGGGCGTGCTCGCTCTCTCTTCAGGGGATTACACCTTCTTCCCAGCTTTGCTCTTCAAGAGGGCATTAATATTCTCTGAAAGGCGGCCACTCATCTGTAGCTCTGTAGGGCCGATCTACTTTGATCTTAGCCTCAGAAATAGAACGATGAGGGATAAGAGTTCAAAGTATAAGAAGAAACTCAATATGCAAAGAATGTACCACATCTTAATAAGTAATGAGAATTCCCTCCATTTGTTGCTGTTGTAAGGAAAAATAGTTTAATATCTTTATGGGATTAGCTCTTTGCAGTACTTTGCTAATGAGTGGCCAGAGCAATTAAGATTTTCCTTATGTCTCCAGATTTGTGTTTGGCAAACAAATATCAATAAACAATGGCAAGTCTAAGACTGGCTATTAAATTTTTGATCTGGCAAGGATTTTATTCATGTGGCTAACACGTTGAGTTATTTTGATTGTAGACCCAATAGACCAAATATATAATACAGAATTTCAATCTCTTCTTTACAAGCAACTTGAGGATTAAGGAAATTGCCAGTAATGAATGGCCGCTTTTTAACAAAGTTTATCACAAATGACCCTGGATCGTGAAGTGTTTGCTATTCAAGCAGAGGTAGATGGACAGAAGATTGAGAAAATTACCAACGAGGACAAAATTCCTTTTTATTTACTGGTTTGCTCAGAACTGAGGAGATACCATTCACATGAACACTTAGCCTGCATAGCAATGACAAATACCAGCAAATTTAGCTTTCATAAGTGTATTTGAGAAAGATTATCACACACCATTCAGTTCAAGTTTTAGTTTTTAGGTTAGCTGCCTTTCATATTAATCAGCTTTGTTTTTTTCAGGGCTGCCTTTTCTGTGTAAGAGCAGTGGGTGAATGCATTGTATAATAACCCCTCACACCAACTAATTATTTTTTCCAGTAACTGTCTTTTCAAAGAAAAATTAAATTTGTATAATTGGAAGAAGAAATGTAGAAATTAATGTTGTTTGTCCTTAAAGTGCTAGAGAAGCTTACGTTTCAAGGAGTCACATAGCGTTTTCAGGACCATTTACTATTCCGCAAATTAGTTCTTTTTCTTTTTTTTGAAATCTTATAATTATCATAGGATTTAAGCTCAGTACAAGATACTTTTTCACTTGATCACCTCAGATGCTAAATGTCACAATGAGGTATAGCATATTAAGATATTTCACTTGCAAATTCTGATCTTTCTGAGTGTGATGGCAGGAATTACTAGTAAGGATTTTCATTAGGTCAGTGTGGACACCTTGTTTTCTAAATCACTTTTCATGACTGATAAACATCCATGCCATCTCTCACTAGCATCATTCCAGCTACCTCGG
Organism: Ceryle rudis; assembly: GCA_033439905.1. Classification (NCBI taxonomy): domain Eukaryota; kingdom Metazoa; phylum Chordata; class Aves; order Coraciiformes; family Cerylidae; genus Ceryle; species Ceryle rudis. The sequence continues at coordinate 53,468 of JAAGNO010014835.1, forward strand.
AACAGTTTACTAATTTCTGTGCTTTACAGACAACAATTTCATTTTCCTTTCAGAAAACGAGCAGTATCACCGACTTGTACAACAGAGGCCAAGCATGAAAAACTTGTCAGTCAAAAGAACATCACCCCATAAATGTACCTAACAGCTCTTTCCTCTTTTCTGATTCAAAAGGAGACTAGCTTTAATTAATTTATTGGTCAGCATCTGTTTAGCAGGCATATGTGTGATAGGTTTCTGAACACACCTGGTCTATTTTTGTAATGTAACCTCCAAAAAGATTTTGATCTTATTTTTAGCTTTAACCTTATAAAAATGTAACAGCACAAAGAATTCTTACAGTGACTAAACTCTTTTTTTTTTTTTTCCCCTCTCTATTTAAATCCCAGTTTCAAAGGAATTTAGCTATGACCTGGATTTTAATTTTCTTGGGGATTTTACTAATGCTTGAGGGGGAAAATCTGGTACATTTTCAGCATATTAAATACCTGTTTGTGTCAAAGTAGTCATTAGATTTCTAATTCATTTGATTACAGTACAGTGATACAGCAAGGGTTATGTCTGGATATTTATCATCTTTAGCTATGCTATCATTAGAATATGATTTCTGTATTTTCATTACTGGGACATGCTACAGTAAATGCATCTAAATACTGCTCAGTTTTGAAACCACTTAATTATCCTGTCATTGGTGCAACATTATTCAATTTTACATTAAAATGTTTTCTTGGAGACCTAAGCTAGATTCGAATAAACTGTTCATTTTTGGCAACGAGGAAGAAATGGAGTCCTTGTAAAAATCAGACTTTGGAGTGAGGAAGTTGGTGATTTTTTTTCATTAGTTTCATAGGGCTCATTGTTCCTATTCTGGAAACTTTATAGCTGCAATCACCTATGGCTAGAATCAGATTTTTACTGAGGTGCTATAATAATTATACTAAGTACTTTCTGTTTGTCACTGACAAACAGTAATCCTCAAATATCACTTAAGGAAAGTAGAAACTTTTGTATTGTGGGTTAGCTTCCAAAACTTCATGCTTTGAGTTCTCAGGAGTAAGTGCAAGCTTTTCATTAAATAAATCCAAACCAACAAACAAACAAAAAAAACCTACCCTAGGTTTTGCATAAAACCAGGAAATCTCTCAAACTCGCTGATATAATCAGAGATATTCAGGACAGTGGGAAGGAATAGATGAAAAAGAACCTGCAGAAACTTTCAGTTCCTGAAATAAACTATTTTGCTAAGAAATATGACTGAGAACTGAAGGTTGACAAGTTTAACCAAATACTGTAATAGCAAAACAAACAAACAAAAACCTTCCAGTTCACTTGTGGATTAGCAGTTAATACTCTGAAATCCACAAGCTTTGGCTATCTGTGCTGTTATAATCCAAAAGAAGAACTCTACATTTTGTGTTCTTTCAAAGGAAGATCTTAATCACTTCTTTGTAAACCACAAACCCCTTATTAGAAGTCTGGGCCCAATCCTCCCTTGAAAGAGTGGCCCCAGCAAACTATGGTCTTTGATCCTAAATTGAGAACAACTCCTACTGAAGGTAACAGTATGTGATTAAGGTCTTGCAGAATTTGGGCCACTGACATTAGTGAGACTGACTGCTCACATGAGTAAAAAAACAATTTTGTAAGGCTAAGGACTATTATTATACTTTGTAGGTGTATTCTTATTAGCTCTTCTTCATTATTTAGTGAGCTTAAATAAGATTAACAGTATTACCTATTGTCAATATCATCATTTTTTAATCAGTGGAAACTAAAGTGGAAATGGCTGCAGTGTTTTGGGTTTTTTTAATTAGAACTTGTGTTTATAGCATAAATACTATGTATTATAAAAACTATTAATGATACAGTTGCTAGTCTTGCTCTTTGATACAATATTTTTTAATTAATTACTGACAATCTGAATCATTAAACATAATTTTCTGTTAAAATTACCTGGGTCCTACACACATTTTTCTACTGTACTAAATGTGTCCTAGTATGTACAGTTAGCAAGGGGACCTCAAGAGCTGGGACCAGCTGCCTGCACAGGGTGCCATGTCCTCCAGTTGAGAGGGAAGGGAATAATGGAACATTATCCCTCAATTCTTATGTACGAACGAGGACAAATATAGTATAACATTAGCAGCTGGGCTGTTCAGTTACGTTCTAGGACTAAACCAGAGTAAAAGCTTCTCTCCTAAATGGATTAGGATTTTCTCCATCCTTAGGGGACTGGGGAGGTCCCTCAACTGACCTGTACATTCTGTCTGTAAGAATGTAGGTAGAAGTACTACCCTGCAAGCTTAGGGATGGTAATTTTTCTCAGATGGGGAGAATGTCTAAATGGGACTGGTTTGCTTCTCTGTAACTTCAGTGTACCTGCAAAACCAGGCATTTGGACAGCTGTGATACTGAGGAACCAGAAATACTGTTTGGGGATTTAAGAAAAAAAATAAAACACCCAAGAGACAAACATTTAACTTGCTCTACATGAACTTGTTAAAAGTCTTGCAGTGGTACTTTGCTGATTTCAGATTTTTGTGTTTGTCGCAAATAGGAAATGTTGAAAGAACCTGGAGCTTAACAGCTTAGCTCTTTCCTTTGAGAGGAAATAGAATTAGAACGTGCATGTGCTTGGCTTATACTTCATAACACATTTTATTATTAGAATTATAAGTTAGGCCCCTGGGCACCAAAATACAGCATAACTGAAAATACTACTAACCAAGGTAAATTGATGCCTGCCCTAATATATATTACCATCACAGAATACCAGACATTGGCTCTCACTTTGAGCCTTCCACTCTTAAGTGGGACTATTGGCCCCAGTATTAATGCTGTTGTAACTAGTCTCAGACTTGAATCTGAGCCATGCTCTCGGTTTCCATCCATTCATCACAACTGGAGAGTCTTGTAGGTTTTTGGCTGACTTTTCACCTTATACAGGTGGTGGAAGTACAGCTGCAAGTGTGTTTATTCTCATTAGCAGTACAATAAACCCTGAGCTTTTTGGTGCTAATGATGGCAGAGATTATCTTGTGTGTGACAATGCACATCTTTTCATGCTGGCATTTAGCAGTGTTGTGATTCAGTGGTGCAAGAGTCAGTGTCTTTTTTAGAATTTTTCATAGGATTTGTACTCAGAAAAGCTGTGAGTGTGATACAGTCCCATTTCCTTGATACTATGCAGTTATCCAAATCTGTAAAAAATAGGGGTAGTAACGCTACCCCACCAACTTGTACTTGACGACTATAATCATGAATGTTTCTGAGGAGAGACAATTACTTGAATCAAATTGGTTGCCTTCTTTGTAACTTCAGTTTATCTTGTGAAAATACTGTCAGAATAATATATGCTTCCTTTATAACCAAGAAGTTCTACTCTTGATCGATAGGACTTACAATTTCATTTGTCAGGTTAATGAATTATTAGTCTTCCTGGGTTTTTTAGTACATTTCAGTCTCTTTTTATGCAGCAGACAGCTATGACAAGGCTTTGTGGAGAAGTAGCCTAAGCCCTGATGCTAAATAGAGACCAATACTCTTAGATCTCACTGGGTGCTCCTTATATAACCGAGGTGCAAGTACTTAGGCTAAAGCCAACAACTGCACCCAGAAGTGATGCTTGGAGACTGCCCTAGTGCTTGGGCTTGACAGTCTGAGACAGTGATTATACCTGGGAACTACCACAGCCCTGATAGGAGGGTCCAAGGCTGGGAAGCATATCCTTTGCTGGCTGAAATGTTTTGACTACATCGCAAAGAAGTTAGGGACTTGTGTTCTCAGGTCAGCTAACAGGGCTTTAAAACCACAGTTCAGGACCTATCTCCCTGCATGTCAGCATTGTTGCTGCAGACCAAACCATGCAGCTCTCTGGAGCTCCAAAGGAACTGAAGTTCATAGGGACTGGGATTTGGCTTTCCAGGTTGGGCTGCTATTCCAATGGTGTGCAGCAAGCTATATAGAACTGTAAGAATAAAATCATCAGGAAATGCAGCTGTGAGTTTTTATTCCTACCAGGGATAACATTAAGTGCTGTGCATAGTCCCTTCGAGATTACTTCAAGCAAGTAATTTAATTTTTTGGGGGGTGAATTTACTTTGGATGCATATAAGGAAAATTTCACATGCATTAGGTTGGTTTTGTTCTGTGAACCTTAACTACACATGTTAAAGGTGGCCTAGGGCAATTTTGATGTGCACACGGTAGTGCCTTCATCTTTTCTATAAATACTTGTAGTTGATCGTGCATTGCAATAGAGCAGTCCTCTCTTTTGACTTTACCTTTTTTTTTTTTTTAGCTTGTTCATCTGATTTGCCCAGAAGGGGGAAGAAGTTTTTATGGAAAAGATAAACTGCAGACTCAAGTATTTGTGTGAATATGTGTGTGTGCTAGTAAAGTCTGCTGAAAAGCTATTTATGGATTTTGGTGAGAAGGCATTGCCTTCATTTCTACAGAGCTAATGAAATCTTTGGGCTTTTGTTTATCTACAAATAAAGATCTGTGCAAAAAAAAAAAAAAAACAAACATGCAAGTGGAACGACAACTAAGCATCAGAAGTAAAAAGTTAGCTTAAATTCTATTATTGCATTTTAAATGTTATATTCATCTTCTTTCATTTCCTCTGTGAACACGTCCTCCAATTTTTGTATGCTACTATATTTCAAAACTTTTTGACTGATAAATGGAAGTCTTCTGATGTCATTCATGCTTTAAATACTTTGCTGCTCTTGGTATCCAGAAATGCCAGCAGTCTTAGAAATGTGTTTCTGAGTGCCTTAGACTTTTGGAATAGATGAAAAAAATTTATGAATCACAGAAAAAGATAGTCCAGTCTCAGTGAAATAAACACTTGTTTGTGGGATTGAGGAATAGTATTTTCAAATTTCTTTCAGTATATGACTTTATACCATATAATTATTTCCAGAGTTGTTCGAGTATTGACCAAGTCAGCAGTCAGAGCACCCTAAACTAGGCAGGCATTTTGGCAACGTGTTGTCACCAGATCCTAAGTAGAATCCTCATATTTGTTGACTAGTAAAACAACAAAAGTTCTTCAGTAGAAAAAAAAAATAATGTCTTTTTTTTAATTAATAGGAAGACTGCTTAAAATGATTTGACATTTGAATAGGTCCTTTGCTTGATCCTAACTTCATGACAGACTTTTTGCAAAATAACTTACATGTGACGTACAAAATACAGTCAAATTCCCCGGGGTTCCACCCTATGTTTATGTCAGTTTTGTATCTGGATTCAGATCTCTAATCATTTAAATTGAACTAAGCTCTAGAAAACTAAGCTCTCAGTGTTTTTGGAATAAATACCATTGCATTTATTATGCGAAAAGTCTGAATACTTCAGTTATTTCAGAAATAAGCATAGGAAAGCTTTAGTTATGTATGGAGAATGTACTGCTGTCAATTTCTTTTTTTAGAGGAATAATTGAACATCACTGGTCTAGTATCACTGTCTTTTCAGTTGTCTTTCATCACTGTGCCTTTCAATACCATTCATCTATGGACTAATGCAATGCTCACTGAAGTCAATAGAAGTCATTCAGTTGACATCAATGAACAATGAATCAGGCCCTTTAGAAAGAAGAAGAAACTAGAGTTTACAAGGGTTAAACAGAGCACTGAGGAAAAACACTCTAAGGCAGGAATTGTGACTTCTCCTGTGGCCACACAGCACCTGGCACTTCACTGCCATACAGAACAGCAACAAAATAAACTGATTGTCAGTCTCGACTGGTAGCTCTGATAAGAGAAGGTGGTTTTGCCAGTCAACGTATTGTTTTTCTATACAAAGCCTTAGTAGGTATCAATAATTGTAATACACAGTAAAAATCTGTTCACAAAGGTGTCATTGATGCAGATGTTGAAAATCTTTTATTTGCTTCTGCACAGTCTTTTCAAAGAACTCATACTTTGCTATCAGTCTGTCTTTATTTTGATTAAGTTATAATCACTGAAAAGCAGATTCAGAAGCTCCCTCTCCTTTCTTCACAGAGACTGTGTTTGGTTTATACCCAAATGTGACATTGCACACTGGTGCAATCGAAAAAGGCTGCAATGATCAACTGAGGGCCCAATCAAAGCCTAACAGATAGGCAGCCATTTGTCGCTGTTTGATATAAAAGGTGTTTTATTTCTCATCACTTTTTTGTCACTGAAAGAATGCTTCCTACGTGCAGATTAATTAAAGTGTAAACATTAAATATTGATTGATGCATTATCAGCATGGAGCAGTTGCCTCCACTCAGATTGATTCCTGCAGTGATTTATTGTCATATTTGTGGAGTCATTTCACTCGATAACAAAGAGAAATAGCCTGCTCTCTCTACCTTTCAGGCTCACTTTCTGGCTCTTGCACTGCCCCTCCTCATCCTCAGTGACTCCTATTCTTTGCCTGCTGGAACTAACAGGACCTCACTGTATTTTCAGGAGAAAAGTTTAGGGCTTTTTATTTTGGCATTTGTATAGCAAGTTTATAATTCAGTGGGAAGCTCACAGACCTGTGCTCTCAAATGGAACATCTCTGGTTAATGCCTGCACCCCCTGTCCCACATAACTGCTTTCCCTGACCCTGCTCAGGCATGTTTGCAAGCACAGGTTCAAATCATTCAAATTAACTCACTGCCAACTTGACAGAAAGATGAACTTTTGACAGAGTAACATTGTTTAGGTCAGTTTTATGGCTAAATTATCCATTTAGTTACTCTGAGTAGGAGCTCAGCCACACAATAGTATATTAATTTAAAAAATTTCAGGGCTTTTTCCCTCTTTTTTGGACAAATATGTGAAAGAGACCTTCATTCAAGGCTTGTGGAGTATTTAAAGTAAACTCAAGTTTTGTGGGAAATAATTGAGCATCTGGATTAGAAAATCCTTCAAAAAAAAAAATTTCTGTAATTTATGTAGCTTTTGGAAGTGGTTTTCGAACAAGATAGTAATCTAAACCCCTTTGCTCTTCTCCCTGAAGTCTTTAAAATTCTTACTCTGTGTTCATCTGCATCAGGGATGGTTATTACACAGCACCACATGTCAGATCTGCTGCATGTGGCCATATGTGCCAAAAGAAGCTGTAGCCCTGATGTCATGTACTGGTTCAAGACTGCTGTATTCCTTCCTTCTCTGTGTTGTCACTGGAGGATGGTCATGCAGCATGTTTACAGCCAGGAACTGCCTGTGCTGGTTGGATGTACCCTCAGTGACCCAACCAGCTACAAAACAAAATTATTTGTGAAATTGCTTTGTTCTGCAGTAACAAAATTTAATCTCTTACGTATGTGGCTTTCATTTAACATTCAGAGAACTAGATTACTCAAAGTCTGCTGAAATCAAATGTATGACTAAGACCACAAAAATATGTAATGGGCAACTGGTTATCTTGATTCAGTCAACCAATGAAACATTAACCTTTGGACACAGTAGCAACAAATGCTAAACTTGTGAATTTACTGCAGCAGACGATTTCACCCCTAGACCTGGAGGAAATCAGAGGAATAGTTTCCTACATAAGCAGCAACCATGCCAAAGTGGCTCTCTAAGAACTGTGTGCTATGTTTTCTCTAAAAGACTGTTGCAAAAATTGTACAAGACTTAATTAAGACAAGTATTCACTTGTACAGCTGCAATTCCTAACCATCCCCATCACTCCCAAGCACTTTCTCAGCAGCACTTTATTTAGGATGTTTTGTTATTTTACAGATGTACCCAAACCTGGGAGAAAATGCTGCTATTTTAGGTCCTTCCTCCCCATACATTTTCTACCAGATGATCTTCTTGTTCTCCTCCTGCTCATTATCCATTTCAAACTAAATTTCCTCCTTTTTGCATAAGGTTGCTGATACCTGGGCAGTCACACCTGAATTTGACTCTCCTGAAATTAAAAAGCAAACAAATGAAACCAAATTTATTGCAACAGCATGCTCATCTGGATTCCTTCAAAACAGTGCTCTCTCAAGATCACTTTTCCCCTTCTCTTTGTTTGCTGTTGCCCTTTCTACCCACTGAACACCACCATTGTCACTTTTTGTTAGATTGTCAGCCTTATTGAAATTGTCAGCTTTGCCAGTCGAGGGCCTTGCTTTCCTGTTTGTCTTTAAACAGCTGTGCAAACCAGCATGGCTGTATACCCACCACTGCTACAAATGCAGTGCTGTAAGCCAGTGTGCTTGCAAGACTGCTGTAAACAAAATCTGTTGTCACTGTAATTTTTGTAGATTACATTTACGTTTTTATGAAGGCTTTTATTCGAAGATTCTAATGCATTTTGTGTAGGAATACAGAAATATTCTTAAATAGCTCTAGTTATTTTTTTAGGTGAACATATATATAAAATAAAGTTTCTTTTAAAACTTTTCCTATGACAGATAAAGACTTTTTAAAAAGTAATAGTCAGTCTGAGTTGCATTATCATTGTTTAGATAGGGCTACACAAGAACAAATTGAGAGATCTCACTTGCAAAGAATCTGTTTTGTAGATGAAATGTAAACCTGAGAAGCATGCACAGAACTGTTCCCTCTGGGTGACATTAGAGCATCTTTGAAAATAATTGGAAAGCTTTTGTTGATTTTACTGGGCCCAGGCTTTCCTCCTTGTATTCAGTGGAAAACATATAGAGATGCTTATACACAACTTGGATCTAACTGTAACTTACCATATAACCACAAACAGTTCCCAGAAGGAAACAGTTCCAGGTAAGATAGCAGCTTTTGAAAAACTAAGGGCTGTGACTCTGTTGTGGTTTGTCCTGAGGTAAGTTAGCTAGAAGGGCTTGGAGACTGCAGGTAACTATTTGACTGTTTGACTTGATCTTTGCTTTAGGTCTTTTAAAGTAAGTTAGCTAGCAGAGCTTGGTATTACTGTAGTAAACTGCTAAAACTAAACTAGTTGGGCTTCTACTTAGAAGGAGCAGAGCAAGTCAGTGCACAGCAAGTCTGTCTGCTTCATTTATTTCTCTCTCGGCTCCCACAAATGTTCCTAACTGTCTGTGGTGGGCAACTAAGTAGAATGAGCAGATATTAGGAATATGTGGGGAAAACATGGAATAGAGAATAGAAAGCAGATATTTTGATAGATTGTAAAATCATTTTGTAAAAGGAGTATATGATTTAATACTGTGTCTCAAATATCATCCTCCAGGGCCAGATTCTGAAAGGAATGACGTATTTGTGAACTGAGCTTTTCCCTCAGTGTGCCTTGTTGCACCTCGCTGTTATAACGCTGTGGTATAAAAGCCATACGATAGTTAAGAATGACAAATTGATTTCATTCATTTTGGTGTTTCAAATAAGATGAAAACTTGCTTTTTTCCTTGTATGCTTTCACAGGATCATAGGCTGGTTCAGGTTGGAAAGATACATGTCTTAGAGTACTTCTCCTGAATTCTGATTAGGGTTTCCTTTCACCATAGACAATCAAATCTGACGTGAAGGGATACAAAAAGATGTTTGTTAAGGATTTAGAAAGCTCAGTCCTGACCTAGATGCTGGAAGTTTAGATACATTAATATACATGTATAGGGATCGTAAACCTATACCAAGGACTCAAAATCACAAGAATTTCCCTCACTGGGGGCGGGGGGGAGGGGCAGGGGGGGAGAAAGAAAGAAAATAAAAGAGTTGTGATGATGAAGAGAAACTGCAGAAGGCTGCAGCCCTTCCCATTTTACTGAAGAAAAGTTATATCTGTAGTAGGAGCTGGATATTAATTCAAACCAGTTTGCTAATTTTCCATATAAAGTTACAGTTGCATGACCTTTTTAACCAAGCAGACTCTGTATATAAATTTAGGTTAGCCTATCGATGCAAATTACCCTGCTGTTTTCTTGTATCTCTGTAAGACCTGCCAGATGAATACTGTTGCCCTAAATTGTGATAGTTCCCCTTAAAAAAAAAGAGTTTACCATTTTTTGTGGCAACAATTATAGGTTGCATGAGAATGGTGTGTTATTTCCTAAAATTGTAGGTAATTTATTTTTAAGACTTGAAACATAGTTTTGAAGTTAAATGCATATCATCTCTGTAACTGCTCAGATCATGTTATTTTACATGTCCTGAAATACTTTAGAAGTCAAATGCAAATTAGAGGAAAATGAATTACAACTCACAGAGTGACCAGTGTCTGATTATATGTAAGATAATTCACTCGATCCTTCACATAATGTTTATCTTAATAATTATCTAATGTATTTAAGAATAGTTGAAATGATTGTTGATTCTTTCCTTGAGGGGAGGGGTAAGGTTTGTTCATAAGGTGTATTTTTAATTCACTTTCTGGGGGACCGAACATTTTAAAAATCTGTTGTACTAATTAAAATTTTATTTAGGTTTAATTATAAGCAGATATGATGACCATTGCTCAAAATAGTCTTTTGTGATCATCATCTCTAATTCTTTTAACTTCAGTACTTTGCCTTGCCAAAAATATATTATTTTTATTATTTGAATTTGAATATTAGTATATTTAGAACCATGAAATAGATTGATAAAGCACATTTATCCTTTCTTTGCATATTCTGTAGTCTACAGACATGAGATGGGATTGCAAATTAACAGAGTTCTATTAGAAGAAGCTGTTTCAATCCAAAAATAAGCTTTTGCATTCTTAGACTATAACTTGTATTATAACAGAAATTAACATTTTTGTGACCTGTAATTAACTATGTCTCCTCTTGCTATAAATAAACTTTGGCAGCTATAGCTGGAGTCAACTGTATCTTGAGGTCTAGTTAACTGTAGGGGAGTTTTTGTTTATAGATTTATGTATTTGCTAATGATGCTGCGGAGTTCAGGGATGCAGACAATAAAGAGCACCGTTGTCTGCAGCCCTGTTCCATTTCATTGCTGCAGTGGCATCAGAGTTTCCTCAAATTCTTCCTGTGTTTGGAAGTCTCCAGGGTTAGTGTTTTAAGTCTTTGATGCTGCTAGTAATTCCAGTCTGCACCATTAAAGCTGCATTTTCTAACCGTCCCTTGGTAATTGTTGCAAGGACTTAGACAAGTAAGACTATCCAAAGACATCGCTAAGGTCAAGCTGTGGTAGAAAGTGCTCTGATTTTATCCTGGAGATTGATGCTTGTATCACCTTTTTTTCGATTCGGCAGCTGGGGTTATAAAATGTACTTGCAATCACTGATAACATGTTAGATCAGACTACAAGTGAGGTAACACAGTATTTTATACATTGTGTGTAGTTTTACCTAATGCAACAATAAATCAGTGAAGGCAGAGGTCTTTTATAAATTTTAATGAAAATTCAACTGCTGAAAATACAGTTACCTATGGCTGAAGTTCTATAAATATGAATTTTCTTCAGTCCTTTAAAGCTGCAAAAGTTGTTTTACCTACAAACTTTCTGGGAAGGCATTAAAGGAACAAATAAAAGTAGAGACGGTGCATTCAGTATATTATAATTACTTTGTCATTGGCTAGAAGCAAACTGAGGGAAGGGAGGCAGACAATAAAATGTACTTTGAGCTAGCTGTAAAAATTCCCTTTACTGAGCACAATCTAAAAAAAAAAAAATCTCTATATGAGAATGAGACAAAAGTTGGGAGAATGGTCCCATTGTACCATTTCATGGAAGTAAAATAATGATAAAATTAAAAAATATTTAACAGCTGATCAATAAAACACATTTTTCTGCAAGTTCAGAAGGTTTAGTGGAGAGCTTTTCCTGCCACAGATTATTACAACTACTGAAAAATGTGCTTTTATTTCTTGCACTGAGTTGTTATGTTGCAAAATAGCAGTTATATATAGTAAACCTCATTCACATTTATTAAATAAGTGGCACAAGAGGGAGCTGGGGGTATAGAAATAAAGAATATTAAAGGATATGCCAGTATGCTGCTAAACATCTACAACATCTTATAAGTTTAAAAGCAATGTTTCCATAAAATTATATCATTATTCTTTCCTAAAACCTGCCAACCCACAGAAACAGATCCAGAGTTAAAATTTGAATAGAGGCTTAGAAAAACATGCTCCTTTTCATTAATAGTAGTATTTCCACAGAAATTATGAATGATGCATGTTGAGTTGTTTCTTGTAGCCTCCTCACAAACTTAAAATTATTGTTAGAATTGGACAGGAAAAGATATAAAATCTGATTCCTTGATCTCATGTATATGATTCTCCATATACAGTTTTGTTACATCTGAGGAGTTGTTTCCAAATTATGTTGTTGTCTGGTTAGAAGCAAATAATAACAGTTCAAACTCCATGCACACCACTCTTACCCACACATCATCTCTGGGTTTCATGAACTTAAAGGGTACAAGTGGTGAGCTGCAATATCTTATCCAGAGGTTTAAGGAAATAGATTTTATTCCGTTGCTTCTGGTAGTTCTATACCTGCATATACAAACAATATTTTTGTCTCAAAGTGATATATATTATAACTAGCTAAAAGGTATTTCCTAATATTTTTCTCTTATGGAAACTGCCTGATATGAACTAACTTCTGATTCTCTACTTGGAGAATACCTGAGAAACTGGCAATTTACTGTCCAATTGTCATCCCGCGCTATGTAAACTTTTATTAAAATAATAACAACAAGAGCAGTGGCCAAGACATTTATATTTAGGTAGTGAATAGGAGCCTTGAGAAAGCCTGTAGTAGTTTTAAAAAGTGTTTTATTGTAGAGTGATGAAAGTAAAAACTGTTTAGAATATGCTGTCCAGCGGAGGAATGCTCTATATCCTTCAGAAACTCTGTTGGCTTTCACAGACTGCTTAGAAAAAGTTAGCATCACGTTTGGAAACTATATTCCCTCATGTGTTTTGATATATTTCTGCAGAGCAAACTCTCTACCAAGCAGAACAAGTTTTCCTATGGTTCTGCATCTGTTTCTTCTCAGTCAAGGTGTATCTGGGAATATATTTCCCCTTGCAGCAGCAGGTGGCGTAGAATAGCTCATGATATTCTCACACTCGTAATCATTTTGTCTTATGTGTAGTAAAAGAATATCTCCCAAAAGAGATAATCTGCAAGAGAAATTCAACAAGTGTTTATGGATGTAGCAGATTTTCTACATGACAAAAGTGTAGGGGTCATATTCTTCCAACTTTAATCACACTAGGAAACAAGACTATGAATAGTCTATTTAAGGAACAGCAAAAACAAGTGTAATTGATAGATGGGATAGAGTAATATCTTAATTACATTGTATTTGTCTATCCACAAAAATCTGTTGAAGCACCAGAGAGTTCATGTTGTGATAAGGTCAAGTTATCATGTACCAGCACTCATTCACTCTGCAGCAATTTCACAAACCTTAGTTTTGTGTCATTCTTTGCACATCCTACCTCCATAGAGCAAAGGAACTGATTGTCCTCTCAAATACACTGTCAGTGTGTCTTCACTGAATATAGAGCAGTGTTGTGGATTTATGCTTTGGTAACTGAGAACGTTATGAGAAGTAGCATCTTCTGAACTTCTTTCTGAACCTTTTTCTAAAATTTAAGGGGCGTTGCAGAAGCAGTTCAAAACAGACCTCCAAATGACTTCTTAAGTTTATTTTAAAATATGACATGTATGTAAAACAATATTTTTACCTGCACACGGGTAAAATTTAAGAACAGAAATCTTTAACAAGCAAATAGCTAAACATCAGTCTATGGTTAGTCTTAGCTCTGATTATGAGTATTTAAGAAATCCATCCATCTTTCTTTCATCAACAGTCAGAGTTTTTCATTTGCATATCTAATAATTTATGGCATGTCCTGACCCCAAGCAGTAATTGAACCAATAGATCTTCAGCCTAGATTTACTCCAGTCTGGCTGCCACAGTAATGTAACTCTGCAGGAGTTTTGGATTACTCCAAATGCCATCTCCTCTTCTGAGAGCTTGACAGTCACAGGCAAAATTTGACCTTCCAAATGTCAAGGCAAAAACTCCATTGCCTAATTTAGACTATCTAACTCTCCTTTTGGAAAACTGCAGCTAAAAACAGGAGGGCACCATGATTACTCCCAACATTGCCCCTGGAAGACTGTCTTTAATGTAAGACCCTGTAATGATAAATGAATTCTCCTAAGAGTTTAAAATCATGTAAGAGTGTAAATCTTAGAGTGAAAGGGGAACATCTATATACCAGAGCTCATAGCTAGCAATGATGATTAAAAAAAAAAAAAAAAGTAGAGAGTAACTGTTACATTACAGGGAATCTTGTAATTGATGAGGATTCAGCTGAGAGATTTGGAAGCAGGACATGGGGTGCGTTTCTGACTCAAGCAAGCCATGGCACAGGGCAAAAACACCCAGCCGAATGCCTGTGTTTCTTCATCTCAAACTGTGGTAGAGGCCAGTTTCAAGGCAGCATTATATGCTTTAGTAAAGTGTTCTCAAAAGCTTTGAACAAGAAAAATACCAGCAAACACACAGCTCTGTACTGTTGCAGTCTCTTTGCTGAATACTAACTATAGAGAAAATTCAGCCATGGACATTGTGGGCTGACAGCAGGTATTGCTTGGGAAACTCCCTGTGCCACTTCTGACTGCAGGTGAAGCAGCAGGTGCAGAGACTGGTCACACTGCTGCTGCTTCCAAATCAAATTCCAGATATTATGAAAAGATTCTGCGTTTGAAATTTTATAACAACTCTCATCAGTTGGCTATTTTGTTTTCCTGGAAAGGAGCTCAATTGAATAAGCTCTGGCAGACACACAGAACTACGCTGTTGCCACTGACACAAATCCCAAAACAACACACACAGGCTGTGAGAAAATGCTAGTCTCGCAACTGTGGAGGAAAAAAAAAAGAGCAGCAAAGGTACAAACAAGGAAAATCTGACCCAGTTCCCACTTAATGGTATAAACAGTATTTATCTATTGATGATTAAGTGGTACCATTGTTTCTTGGTAGCTAAATTCAATGATGATAGACTTCTTGGAAAACAGGTAGACAGACAGAAAGATAGATGTCCTTAGCTACTTCAACCATCCATAATATCCCATGTGCTGCCATCACTGCTTTAGCCTGACCAATTGCCTCAGTAACATGTTCCATCTTGTCTGATCAATATTAGCACTTCAGTAACTCTTTGCAGAGTTGCAGCTATTTGCTAGCACAAGCATATCATCATGCTTTATTCTGTGGGAAGACAGTCATATGGAAAAATAAATGCCACTATCTATTTAAATACTTTAATTGCTTTCATTGACTTGGATTTGTCTCTGATACTTTTTTTTTGGTACCTGTTATGCAAATACTTTAGAGTGAAAAGAAAAAACTGAAGTATCAGAAAATGAATGAACATTGAAGGGTTTAACAGGAAATCTGGGTTCGTTGCCCAGCCTCCTGTCCGAGCAATTAGTGTGTGCCTCAGATCTGTAGATTTAAAATGGGATTAACAATACCATTAAATCACCTGCTGTAAGACTAAGGATATTCTTGTGATTAGCAGACCTATATAGAAGGCAGAATTGCTGCTGTTTCCTCCCAAGCTTAGGAGCTGAGTGAGTTACTGGGAGATATATGTTAGTGCAGGATCAAAAGGAGGGGAAGGCAGGTCTATGTGCAATATGGGAATAACAGCATTTGAAGAAAAAGGTCTCTGGCTTTACCACCCAAAAGTCTCTCATTAACTGGTGAAGCGAGGGCAGAGTAGAATTCCTTATCCCACCCGTCTGCTGCTGAAAGAGTCGGCATTCCTGGTGAGTGGAAAAACAGCAAATATCAAGGAGAGACAGGAATTGTGACATCTCCCTTGGCACCCTGAAGACTTACAGAATGGTGGGATATAATGGTGGAAGTTCTCTCTGTTACTGGTGTGATTGCTGAAAGTCCTCCTTACCGTAAGGCACTGAGCAATAGGGGATAAATCCTGTTTTGTTAAAGTGAAATGCAGCTCAGCTGAAATGATCTGAAAAAGTATGAGGAAAAGGAAAATATCCCTTTCCTATAAATTGTTGATATCTTGTGTTTCTGGCTGCTCTGTCAACATTGGCCAGTCACCATTTCTATCCTTTTCTCCTTTATTCCCTTCCCTGCCCCCTGCACCCAACAGGTTCTTTCAACCATGCTGCTTATCCAGATCAGAAATGCACAGTACAGGTAGATAGTGAATTGTCATAAGGCAAAGTATTTGTTCACTTGCTTAAGATGCGGTAAGTACCAGAGTGCTTACACAAGAGGATTTCAGCATAAAGGCATACTCCAGAAAAAGTATTTGTGTAGAAAAGGGTAAAATTCTGCAGGTCGGTTTAACCTCTGTTACTCTAAGAATTACTGAGAGTGTAATGTGGTGAGTTGCTGGCTTTTTTTCCCTTTGGTGAAGCAATAGCTTATGGGAAAGGTTAAGGGCTATAAAATCTGCATCCTCATAGAGTCAGAACCTCAGTATAAAATGGTAGAAGCTCTGAAGGTAGAGACTTCTCAACTGTTATTTTAAGTTGTTGCTGAACAAACTTCATTTAAATCAACAAAATGGGTTTGATTATTCAGGATTTTCCCTTAAAATTTCCAGACTAGGACAGCAGTCACATGACAAGGTTAAAATCCCATCATGTTCTTCAGGGCAAGTACCTCTGACTTAGATGGGAAAGTAAAGACAAGGGTGCCGAGAGCTTACTTGCTCATGAACAACTCCAAATTTTGCTCCAAAGAGGGAGCATATCACAGAATCTGCACCCCAGATCAGGTTTTATCATGCATAGTACAACAGATGAGGTTACTGCAGTGGTGGTACAAAAAACCCTGCCTCTAGAAGTAGGATAAAATGTAAGGAAGCTCATGTAAATAATAGTTTGTTTCAGGTCGAAAGTTAGTTTTCCTTTTTTCACCCTGTTTTTCAGGTTAAAGTCACTGAATAAAAGCCAGGTGTATTTGGTAGGCAGCTGTTCTCCAAAGCTGACTGACAGAGGAGCCCATTTATGAAAAAGGAAAGAATAGAAGTACAGTATCACACCATCAGCAGAAACCAACTCACTGGAGATGGCAGATGGACAGAACACTAGTAGTTATGGTTAGTGTTTGGTCATTCTTAATAATAGCTGTTGCAGTGTGGGGAGGAGCTGGAGAATACCCATGAGTGCTCTCGTGAACTGTGGTTAGCTCAACAGAGGCCTCTGCTGAGCAAATAGTAACTGCCTCAGACAAGCTCAAAAACAGGCCAAGCATCTCACCTTTATATACCCTTATAAGGGCCATACAGTAGTCCTCTTATAGGTAATGTGAGGAAAAAAAAATCCAGAGGGACAGATGATTTTGAATAGATCTGTCTTATTTATAAGGAAAAAAAAAAAAATCAAGAGCTGTGCCTTATGAAATAGGAATGTTCACACGTGGCTTGCAATCAGAGAACACTTCATATATTTTGCTGTACTTTTGTTTCTTAAAGGTTCAAAAGTCATTTGAGCAATTGCACCAGAGAGACTGTGATTTGTCTTAAGATTTAAAGATACCTTTGGATCATTTCAAACTGTTTTTTAATTGAATTTGTCACACTGAAAATGAATCAAACCATTGATTTATCAGAAGTGGTTTACTCTTCACTCTAGATCTGTGCAGATCTAAGCTATTAACCGGGAAATCAGTAAAAAGCTGCATTTGTAAAAATTTTAGAGAAGTTCTGTGGACTTTAGGCTGTTTTCTCTGGTGCTGTTGAGTGCTTTGCAGAAGCTTATTTGGAAAATTCTTTGATTTTGGTAATCAATTGGTCAACACTTGAAGCTTTGCTCAGACACGTAGTTATTGTGAAGAGCAGTACTTTCAAATATCCATTTGATTGTGTTTGTGATGCTTGCTTTATTCAACTGTGCTCCAGGCAAATTAAAATGTACTGCTATATAATAAGCATGGGAAGGTTAGCACGCATACTTTAGGGATAAAACATTTTGACAGTTCTATT
This sequence comes from Ceryle rudis, assembly GCA_033439905.1. Taxonomy (NCBI): domain Eukaryota; kingdom Metazoa; phylum Chordata; class Aves; order Coraciiformes; family Cerylidae; genus Ceryle; species Ceryle rudis. The sequence continues at coordinate 71,324 of JAAGNO010014835.1, forward strand.
CTACATTTGCATTTAAAAATTGTAATACTTTTAATTAGACCCTATGTTTATCGGAGGATCTCTTGTAAGCATTACTACTGAGATTGTTCTTTCAGGATTTGTTCTGGACTGCTTGACTGTGGGGAAGCACAAAAGCCTGTTGGTTCCACATACATTTTGTTTTCTGGTCCATGATATGTCTTATTTTCTTCAGTTTCTTGTGGAGCTCTACCTGTACCACTACCACTGAATCGCTTGTGTTTATTTCTGAGATTTTTTTCATGTGCTGGTACGTATGTATAGTTCTTTCTTACATGCTTGGTATATTTTTCCATTGGTCTCCAAATTCTTAATTTTTGGTGCACAGTAGAATCCTCACAGGGACGGAGACAGACATTGTCTGGAGGGAGACAAGAGCTACTGCCATGATATCCATTATCCTTTTAGCTACTGGAAAGTTAATGCTTAAACACAGTATATGCACAGACAGTGGTCAGCATTCTGAGCTCATGAAAGCAATCACTGACACAGGCTGTGCTCTGAAGGACTGGTGGCTAAAACTGTCCATATTATTTGCACCCTTTTTATTTTATCCTTCATCTTTCTGTATTAGTGAGGTTCAGGAGGCATTCAGGTAACCTGATGCAACATCTGCAACATTGCTATCAACAAGAAAACATTCACTGAGATAAGGCAAATGTACATTGTCTCAAGAGGTTTGTTGTGCAAGTTAGACCAAGCAATGATAAAAACAAACCGAAAACAAACAAAACAAACAAACAAAAAAAACCCCAAACTAACAAACTGGCTAGATATTTCAAACTTTTCAGAAGAGCAGAGAAGCAAGAAACCATTGTACGTTTTAACAAGAAAATGTACTTTAACTGAAATAATGTGCTGTCCCTGATAGTTTAGCCACTAGTCCTAGAGACGGCGTAATTATTCAGAACTGCCTTGGGAGGGATATGGACTTAGGTGGTACCAGAAATTCTGTGCAGTGAATTCTCCTGGAACTGCTTCCTGTATTAGACCCCATTCCTCTGGCTACAAAGCCCAGGAAACTCAAACATCCTCACACATTGCTGTAAGCTGCTCTTTTCCATACCTTCCTTCACTTTTGGGATTTGTTTCTTCTTACTCAGCAATAAATAGCAGAGAAGGGAAGTACTCTGGAAATTCATAGATATGGTATGCACAAAGTCATGCTTTATGATTGTGAAGGTGACCACGAGTAAATCCTCCCTGGGCACCCAGATTGAATCTTGCAGTGGAAAACATCAAAATCTGAATTTATACAGAGACCAGACAGCACTATGGGTAAGTACATTGGCCTTTCATGTCTTATTATGTTGTTAATTAGTTAATGTTTGTAAAGCACTTTGAAGATGAAAAGCCCTATATAAGTTCTAAGTGTTATTATCTCCAGAGACCTGAGTTCAATTCAAAGGTGCTTAATTACATATGCCATAAATTAGACTTAATGAGTTGTGGAATCATATGCTTTATGTGATGCATACAGGTTTCTCAGCTAGACCTAGGCCTTATGCAGTACTTTAGGTATTCAGAGCTGTTAAAAAAAATACACAAAAATAGAACAGATAATTTCTAAAATAATTGGATTGCATTCCAATACTGTTTAGGGTTTGGTGAAGCAAATTACCAGGAGCTTTGCTCTCCTGTATCTAGGGATTTTCAATTAACCAGCTTCCAACTGTGGAAGGTAACGTTATTGGTTTTAAATTGTGGTATAGACATAATACTAATTCTTACTTCTGTTCCATATTTTGGCTTGGCAGAATGTGGCTGAGAGGTATTAACATGACTGTTTTCTTTCCCGTAATACCCTGAAATGTCCCATTGGGGCTGGGGACCTTTTGGTGGTGGGTTGTGTTCATGAGCATAAGAAGTTCCCAACTCTAGAGATGCTATCAGACAATTTACAACAAGCCTTACAAGCGGTTAATGTGCAAAAAGGGGAAGTAACAGTTATAGGAAAATGTGGTTTCATTGACTTTGCAGAGCTGAGAGTTTCCATCTTATGTAACTTACATATTTTGTGGCCAGAAGGCTACAGAATTTGCCCCACTGAAGCCCAGGCACCAGAGCAGCTGTCCGGCAGTGAGTGCAGACAGCTTCTCCTGGTTGTTCCTCAACCAGCAGAGTTCAGAGATGCAGAAAACCAGCAGGATTGTTCACTGTCCGAAAGTGGCTCCCATGTGTTCCTGCAGCAGAATATCTCCATTTTACCCTGGGCCTTTCACAGGAATATATAGAGAGGCAGGATTTATCCTGCATATAAGTATGTTAGAAGTGATTGTTTTCATTAGTACAACCTAAGTAGATTGGAAAAACTAATTAATAGCAATTTACTATAAGTGTCTCTAACAGACTGACTTACTTATCAGTATTTATCCTGAAGTGAAAGTCATTTGATTTTGTTAATGCTTATTGTAAGCATATGCAGACTATCTTCCAGGCGAAAATGTATTTTTGGGTACTCCAGACAATTGAAACTAGCGAGCCCACTGTCTGGAGAAAGCATCTGTAACCGCAGCCAAAAGAGGAACGAGATTTCCGACATTCTTTCAAGACATGTGTTTGAAGCATGGGTTCCCATCACTTTCAGAGTGACTTACAGGCCATTTTCTTTATATAGATTTTGACAAGTCAGTGTGGTCCTAGATTCATCTTGATGAATGCCTTTGTGATTTCTCCCTCACACATTTTCTCCTGTGTTATTTTGACACTTATTTCAAATGGGAGTACATACTCAAGAAACCTTATATGGGAGAAAGCATAGTTTTGAACTGCTTTTATCACTTGCATTTCTGTATTCCTAAGAAATGGAACTAGTCTTACACCTTAATTACTAGAGTGTGTGTGCTTCAAAAACTAGATATTTTGATTAATACTTTTCATATACTCTGATAAATAAAAACTTCACATGAATTCTGATTTAAGTCTGGGCTGTGGTTAAACATTTTAGTAGTGTAGCGAACTTATCAACAAATCTTTCCTTCCCCATGCTACCCCCTTCCCTTTTAAAAATGAACAGATTTTTATCCGACTAGCTCGTGACTTGGGGATTTTTACAAGCAGGTTTGGGAACTTGTCAAATATTTTGAAATTTTATTCTGAAAACACACACACAAAAAATCTTAAGTAAATGGTATTTTGTACAGTGTGTATCAACTGGGTAAGATTTTTGACTTGCTGAAGTACATACAGGATTCTATTCTCTGACTTAACTATCACCGCTTAACTAGAAGTTATCAGTCTAGTTTTTTTTTTTTTTTTTTACTCCAAGACACCATATACAGTAGCATAATTCTGTTGAAGTACCAAGTCAACAGAGCTGTAAGACCATCTTAACTTCTAAACTACTATAGCCATTCGTCAAAAGGTGGTAAGAATATTCATTTGTTATTTTTTCTGGGCACTTTAAATCTGTTTCTTTTCCTCCTCTGTTTCCAAGATGTTAGTGACTGACACACTCTACCAGTGATATCACTACTGCTCAAACATCAGTGAAGAAGCTGTCCAAGCAAATGGGAAAGTTGTAAGCTCCAGCAGCTCTACTGAACTGCCTGACACAGAGACATCAGGCAGAAGCAACAACTGTGCAACATTGTGAAAGTGCCATTTTACAGCCAGGCCTCCAGCTCTGACTAAGTGTGCTAACGGCTGGTAAGTGTGCTCTTTGAGAAAACAGTTCATGGGTTACAAGAAGCATTAAATGTGTGTGAAGAAACATCTTGGTGAGTTAATATCCAGTAAAGATCTCTGGTCACTTGGTGATGGTGTTTGGTGACCCATTTAAGAGTTTTGCAGAAACAGTCCTCCTTTTGACTTGTGACTTCCTCGGTCATTTTCCTGTTTTAAATCCCTAATTTAACAAACCACTGGTCTGTCTCTTTCTGAAAGTGTTAGGCCATGGACGTACTGCTCAGAGGTCTGTAAGATTTCTGGATCATTACTGCCTCCAGCAGATAACCCCTGTCTGCAAGCAAGGGGTTATCACAGGTCAGCTGCAGAATGGAAAGTGTTGCAGCAAATTGTGAGGTAAACCCAGATTTTATATTGAGGGGTCTGATTTTTATACCGGAGTGGATGAAGAGCATCCATGCCTTCTGACACAATATGGTGCAGATATATGAAAATCACCATAAACTCATTGATACCTGTTGTTTATTTCAGTGAGTCTGTGGATTTTGTTTCAGCAGACTTGAAAAGTTGATTGAACTATTGGTCTTAGAGGGGAAGGGCGAAAAGCACAAAGGGACTTCAAAATTACTAGTATCACTGGTGTGATATGGTTTAAATTTTAAACACATCTAAAGCTTTTAGAAATCATATTAATCAATTTCTGTTGTTCAGTATTACTGCAATGCCAATGACAGTGCTGAGAGGAACAGCTTAGTGCAAAAGCATTGAAAATTAGGTTCATAGATACTCAATTCCAGAAGTACTATTATGACACCATTTAGCTTAGTTCCTTGCAGAGATCTACATATTCCTTCAGCAAGAAGCTCTGTGGTTGAACAAGAGCATGCCTCTGTCTCTCAGGTCAGTAAAACATTTCTGTTCTGAATGTTACTTAAGCTTAAATGTAGACGTCTGTAAGTCCATTGTATTTCATGACTGAGGATAGTTAAGCATGGAGTTACAACAGGGTGAAGTGTGGTTCTGAACAACCCTCTGTTGAAGGGTCTGATTTGACAATATGTAAGAAAGTGTGTGTGCACAGCAACACTTCTGTCCTTTTAAAGTTTCCTCAGAAAATAAGCAACAAAATTATTTCATAAGTATTCATCAGGAAATCTGCTTTATTATGGCTAAGTCTTTACAGTTAAGCCTAAACTTAGTTCTGCTCTAGGTGTTGACTGAAATTTTGACTTAAGAGCAAAATCCATGACATATGAACATATGCATCTGGTAAGAAAGATTTATTAATTGAGGTGGTCAAGTTACACTGTTGCCTGACAAAGGATATCAGAAAGCTTTTACACTTAAAAAATAACAACTACATAAAGCTGGAGTTTGTCATGGAAACATCATCACACCAACTAATCAGTGTTATTTGTTCACTCCATTAGAGTAATTATTTGTTATTATTGTAGCATATGTCCAACACTTAAACAGTGCATATTACTGGGAAGAGCTGGACTATTAAATGTGCGTGAAGAAATATCAGGGGAAACTTAGAAATTGAGTTGAAAGTGCCAAATCAGGCAGGCAGATGGAAATACCTCATGTGGCATTCACTCTTAAAAGTTTTTTTTCTTTCCCCCCCCCCCCCACTTCCTCATACATGCAAACAAGGAAGCAAACGAGTTCTATCTCCCAATTTCACAAGAAAAGAGTAAGAAGTCAGAAATACCATAACCACAGAAAGACAGCTTGAATATAGAAACACTTTGGTGAATGCAGTCTTCAAGAGTGCATTCAGTTTCTCTGACACTTGAGAGGTATTTCTGACCTACAAAGACATGCTCCCATGAGCACTAAGCTCTGACCCAGTGTCACTGAGAAAAGTAGAAACAGCCCTTTGGTCAACAAAGAGCAAAGATCAAATCCATAACAGAATTTCAACCACTGTATGTACTGATCTTCCAGTAGAAAAAAAAATACATATATATATAAGGATATATACAGAAAATCTGTCACCACTGTTTTTTCAGAAACCCCAAGTCCTGCAGAGTTATTTTTGATTAAGAGGGAGGAATAGGATGGAACTCTTGTCTAAATGCCAAGTAGATTGGTTTATTTCCTTCCATTAAAATAGTCATAATTAATGAGGAATGTGATTCTAAAGTTCTTGAAAATAGATCACGTCAGCTGTATATTTTCATTTATTATTTCTCTTGCATTGATAATGTGATTCATGCTAAAGTGATTTGAGTCAGAATTAAAAAATAGTCAAAACTGGCAGTTCTTTCATCTTGATTCCTGAGAGGAACCTGAGGTCCTTTGAAACTTTGCTCAGAATTACCCATGATTATGAAAAAATGCCCTCTTGTTTTGTGCATTAATTTGCTTACATTTGGCTTTGTAATATCCTTAGAAAGAATTGATGTTACACCCATCTGCATGCACTTCAGCTAAAAGGTAATACTTGTGCTCACATGATGAAAGCTACAATAATTGTTTGCCATCACATACAAAAGGAAATAAAATAAAGGGTTCTGAATTGGCTAACTGTTGCAAATCAAGAGTTCAAAATCTCTGCTAAACTACTTTTTGGTCAGGATCTTTTACTACAAGAAGAGGCACTTATCACAGTTAAAGATATTTGGGAGCAAACCCATAATACTGACTGAATGTTAGGATGATGATGATGAAGCAGCATTATTGTCTTTCCAGTGCCACTAAAGTGAAAGTTTCCAATTACATTTTTTTTTATTATTATTTTATTTTATTTTATTTTATTTTATTTTATTTTATTTTATTTTATTTTTTTAAC
>JAAGNO010014836.1:15238-25509 GCA_033439905.1 Ceryle rudis
AAACTTGACCATGAGGAAACTTGACCATGAGGAACCTTGACCATGAGCAAAGGTGACCATGACTCTCTACCCCGCAAAGCTCCCCACAGCTGGGTAAACCAAACCCGATAAAGATGCTTCCAGCATAACCCAGGCTCACACCAGGTACTCTCAGAGCACAGAGGAGTCTCTGGAGACTGGTGGCTATGGACAGGGAACCCCTGCACCCTGTGCCCATTTTTATCACACACATTTTTTTCCCTCGAGCCAGCCAGCAGCCCGGCCCCTGGGCCCCGCTCTGCGCGGGTAACACACTCAACCCACGTGAAAAGCTCCAGCTGTGAGCCCGGGAGATGTGGCCCAGCTGTTCCCTGGCCCGCGGAACAGGAAAGCTCTGCTCCTGGCACGAGAGACGTGACTGAAGCTGGCGGAAATTTATGGCTTGTCTCTAAATGTCAGCCTTGGCTTCTGCTGCCTTTGGATGTGGAGCTGCAGGATGCTGACAGCTGGGCTGAGGAATTAACTTCAGAGCCAGATGTGATAATGGTGAGAGCAATCTCAGGCAAACAGCTCTTCCTGCTGTGGTTAGCAGAGGCACGGGGGCCAGTGAAAGCTTTCTTGCCGCTCTATTTAAAGTGCATCCACCTCGGGCAGTTGCGAATGAAAGTCGCTCAAGCTCGAAGGTGATCTGGCAGTTGTGAGAGGGGCCTCACCTCTGCTGGGGCGTGAGCAGATGTGCCCTCCCTTGAGGGGCATTTGGCCTCGGCTGTCCTGAGCATCATGCTGCGTATCCCGGGATGTCTCTCTAGGCACCGGCTCGTTCCCTGTGCCACAGCCCCCTAGATGTGTCTGGTGCAGGATCACTGAGCGAGGCTGGGGCAGAGGCAGGAGATGCTTCTGGCTCTCAGCTGCCTGTGGACAGTCTGTCTTTCCTCTCAGAGCCTGCTCGTGGATTTGACCACTTCCTTTGCCCCTCTTTGCTCAGCAGCCTGTTGTACACAGCTCTGTTCTGTTTCTTTGCAGAGCTCCGGCACAGCCTTTCCTGCTGCTCCAGTCTCCTGCTCAGGTGTCACACTGGACCAGGATGATGAACTGCCACTACTTCAGGTAACTGTGACCTTTATGCCAGCGTCCCCACATTAGGTCACATACAATACCATTGTTAATAATACGAAGAGTTACTTTGGTATCTGTGGTTGGCGGTGCTTGTTTGTACGCAAGCAGTGACGTGTGGGTGAGGGATCCTCGGCCACATGTGAAAACACTCGTGTTTCTCATCTCCCGAGCCTGTCTGTGAGCTTCCCACTATGAATCAGAGCAGTTTGTGCCCCCTTATTTTCATCTTTTTGACTCATGCAGTGCTACCTTATGTTCATACACCCCTCACCTTCTCCGAGTCCTCCTGGGAGAATCTGAGCAGCGTAATAGTGCAGGTTTCAGTCAGGAGCGGAGAACCCTGAAGGGTATGGGGGGAAGCTTGGCTAAAAACTTCTCTCTGTATTTTCTGTGTCCAGTGCCTTTCACTCTGAGCAGCCCCAGACTGCAGGAGGAGGTTTGGTGAGCGTCTGGTGCAGCCAAATCTCCCCCCTCAAGCTGCTGATCGAACTTGTGCATATTACACTCAGGAAATGCACTGAAAGCCCAATCCACTTAAACCTGCTGGGTGGATTTAAGCAAGCCTAGACTGTAATTGTCCTCCCTGCCTGGGACGCAGGTGTGGAGTCCCCGACCTCTGCCAAAAAACCCCAGCCATTGGAGTCTTTAGTCTTCTGTTCCACTTTCTTAGCAGCCTGGTTTCCCAGGACCCCTGGGGTTGGTGCTTATGTCTGCCTGTGCCTGGCGATGGACAATAATTACCTGGGCTGGCCCATCTCAGCCACGGCGGGCAGGGGCTGGGGCCTCAGAGGCAATGAGCTCCCTAGAAGGTGTATGAAAAGGAGGCAGGGAAGAGCCACTCTCAGAGGAAAGGCACCAGGCTCAGGCAGCTCCACGGGTGCGTGGCTGGGTTTGCTTTTGTCTCCCCAAAGGAGCAGTGCTGGTGCTGCTCCAGCACGGCCAGCTCAGGACAGTGCCCGCCAGCGTGGTACCATCTTCCTCTGCTTTCTATCATCTCCCTTTTGAGCCCCAGGACCAGCCCAGCCCTTCCTCAGGAAAGCTGTGAGTGCACAGCCCTGCCTGCTCTTCTTTTTTTCTTGACACGCTGTGAAGGGTCTGATGAAACAGGACTGACAAAATGACTCAACTAATCTGATCCTGAAACACTTGTTCTAGAAGTATCATTCTTTTGAAGATCTTTATGCCTTTTTTTCCTCTCAGTTGCTGTTTCAAGTGTCTTAAATGTCACATTATTTTTTTTCAATATAAAAAACCCCCAAACTTGCACTGTTTCTTCCCCTGTCCCCCCCCAAAGCTGATGCATTTGCAGAGGCATAACCACAGAGGCAACGCAGCCTTGTGGTTCTCCCACAAGTCCCTGTGTCACCAGTTTTGGGCAGACTGGAGCCTCACTTTTCACTGTAGTGCTCTTGGGGGTCCAGGGCAGCACGAGCAGGGAGCAGAAGCAAATGAGGTGCAGGGAGGAAAGGAGACATGCTCTAGAGTTTAATAGGCAATTTTAGGTGGCTTTCTTTACTTTTTCTTTCTCTCTTTTGGTTTTTTTTCCCCTCTAGCAGTTCTCTACTGTGGGTATTTTCCTAAAGTTTTGTTCCTCAAAAAAATAGAAAACCCCCCTGTCCCAAAAGTCCCCACAAACAGTTGAACTAGAAACCTCAATTTATAAAAAGACAACAAAAACCCATTATGGTAAATGAGTCAGACTGGTTACAAAGCCCCATGTGTCCCACAGCTGGTGGAACACTGGTTTGCTGTGGTTCTCAAGGGCACGCTCCTGTCCTGCATGACCTGGGAAAAGGTGGAAGGGAGAATGGCTTTGTGTGGATGAAGAGCACAGGGGTCTGCTCTCCACGGCAGAGCAGGGGGCAGAGGGGCCAGCAACCCACCAGAACTTCAATCTGTCTCCAGAGACTAAGCACAGGGGGTGGGATTTATCCCAGTGAACTCCCACCCTTGACACCTGGCTAGATTGCTTAGGCTCCCTCGACAGCAAAGGGGTGTTTTTAAGGCACAGTTTGGCTGCCATGGTGTAGGTCCCTGGGTGCAGTTTATTCCGTGCTCTGGCAGAAGGCTCAGTGAGTTTGTCCAGGGGTGTCCCAGTTTGTCTGAACCTCTCCCAGCATCAGCAACCACTCTTAAGCAAGATAATGGCAGCTGTAGTTGCAGTAAATGCCCCCAGGTCTGCCCAGGAAAGCTGCTGACAGTAAGAAATATTTAGTAGCAGAAAATCTACCCAGAGGAGCAGAAACGCGATGGTGAAGGATGGTTGAAACAGGCTGGACAAACAACCCTGCAGAAGGAAGCACTGGGATGGGAGCGGAGGAGCTGCCGTGGATGGACAGAGGGAAAAGCAGGAGCTTTAGGGGGCATTGGCAAAGCTGAGTGACCCTGCTCTGGACAAACCCTCGTGCTGAACGAATCTCCTGCTTGGCCAGAGCTGCAAAGCCAACGTTTCGGTCTCGAGGGCCTCAGCACATGCGGAGGCAGCGAGTAACCGCGAGTAACTATCACCAGTAACTGTTCATATCTTTAAACACGTACTGGTTTCTGGTGCCTTTGCACCATCACTAGCATAGGCTTTTGGGGAAAGAACCGGATATTTCTGAGAAAAACTAATCATATTTAAATGGTGTCATGACTACTGGCAGTTAACAGCTCAGTGCCTTTTCTACCCACCCCCTTTCCCCTCTACTCAAAACTGGCAGAGGAAAGAAACCATCATTTTAGGAGTGAGCAGCCCCAGTGAAACAAAGTCATGCTTTTATTTCATGTGTTCCTAGATCTGTTGCAGAAGAAAGTTAGTAATTACCTGTCTCCGCCCCTTTTAGGAAATTGTGAACCAAAAGACAAGATAAGCAGAGATAAGCAGGTTAGAAAAATTCATTCTTAAATCAGCCAGTCCCATTTCCTATAGAACTGTTTGAAACCTGCTTCTGCCTGGTGGGTCCCATGGGACCAGTTCCTCCAGTCTGCATCACTGGAGCGTTCTGCACCCCCCGGCTGCTTTTCCCCAGTGTCACTCCAGAGGCTGGGAGACCCTGAGCTCCCCATTCCTCACTCAGCACAGGTTCAGCACCGTGCGCTGTACACACGTCAAGACACCGCACGTGGAACATGCCTCTGCTTAACCCAGAGTCCCCACACAGCCTGCAGGAGGGGACATCTCTGCCTGGAAAGTGGGGACTGGTCTGGGGGCTGGAAGAGCAGACACTCCCAGCATGGTAGGGACCTCTGGAGATCATGCAGTCCAACCTCACTGCTACAGCAGAGCCACCTTCTCCTCAAAGCAAAAAGATTATCTTAAAATCACTCTTGTCTTGAAAATCCCTGGTATCTACAGAACCCTGATCCCAAAGTAATTTCAGAAAAATAATCCATGGAAGGTTTCCAGCTTTCAAAAACCTGTTGGCAACCAAGACGTTCAGCTGTAAGAAGGTCCCCCTCTTTGAGAAAAAAGACCCTGGAAATCACTAGGAAAAAAATGCATCAAACCCCAAAGACTAACAATGATACAGAAAGAAGGGATTCTTTTCCAGCAGTACCAGACCAGCTCTCTGGATGATTTTTTTGCATCTTAATCTCTTCCAAAGAGGGAAGGGTGATAGTCCCCGTTCCTGTGCTACAATCTGAGGCACCGGTGGGGAACTGGGTGCTCAAATCTCATCTGCAGCACTTCACCCAGGACATACCCACAGCGCTGGGAAGCCCAGGGAACTCTCACACCTCACAAATAAAGCTCTGACACCTCCCATTTCATCTGTTCCAAAGCTGGGCTCCTGACTCCTGGAACAGGGCTTTCCTGGGATGAACTCAGTGGCTGCCGCCCTATCCCACTCACCATCCTTATTCCAGCCCTGACCGTGCTCTCTGGCAGAGAGGTGGTTTGTGTTGTAAACCCAGTTTGCTTAATCTGACTCTAAACTAATTTACCCCCTGAGCTGTTGCATTTGTCCCTCTTCACCGCGCTCACACATCACGCTGGGATTAGTGTTTGAAATTATTTGAGTGGTACAAAAATAAACCTCAGTAAAAAAGGAATAAATTATACAGTCCTAGAGGAAAGAAGAGCCTACGCTGTGTGTGCCACATCTTGGACCCGACGTGCCGCTCCTCCTACGGCCACCCACCCACTGAAGCTCCTGGAAGCTGGTTCCTGCAGAGCACTGGGTGTGAAAGAACAACAACAAATGGCAAAAGAAAGTTTGAAACTTCCAGCAGCAAACAGAAACAAACTGCCCTGTGCCTTGTGGGCTAATGGGATGTCAAGTACCAAAGAGAGGAGGCTTCTCCCACTCACTTGCTCTACTCAGCTTCTTGATGGGCTGGTCCATGGGAACACAGACCCGTACAAGTGTCCTGACCCGGGGCTGTTCCAGCTCCAAGCAAACACAAACCCATCATTTTTGCAGCAAAGTTTTGTTGCCGCGGTGAAAATATTCATTAAGAGAGACAATTTGCAGGAGAGGGCAGAGTGAGCCATCAGCAAACTCAGATGTGCTTGCTCCCAATTCCTTGATTTAATCACCGCATTAAAATGGTGCCAAGGAAATGGCATTTTCTTTATTTTTTTAAGAACATAGAGGACAAGGCAGGAATTATATTAGAAGAGCTCATCTGCTTTGGGACAAAAGAGCTCCTTGAAATTGCCTCCAAACCTATTTTTTGTCTGTGTTTGTTTCTAAAGTAATTGATTCACTTGTAAAAGAGAACTTCACTTTTTTAATAGTAAAGGAGGAAGATGAAAGTCTTTTATATTGTTTCTAACACCCTGTTAAAAGTGCTTCACCCCTGTGTCCCAGGGCATGAATTTGGGCAGTATTCATCAAGCTGAAGCCAAAGCCAGAGGCTGCAGAGCAGGTACTCACCACCATCCATGGTCTTCTTTCAAACAGAGACGAAGTCACAAGGTGAGCAAGAGCATCGTACGTTCAGCGCAGCCTCGACGCGCCACAGCTCCTGCCAGAGACCCTCTTTGGGAAACTCTGTCTTTTATACTTCCTGCACCTCTGCGAGAAGCTCCTGACACGCCCTGGCCTCGCTGACATTTAGTAGACCCTCCTCCTCCTTCTGGTGCTTTCTCCAGCGCAGGAAAGCCGTGCCTGGTGCCACGCTGCCTGCAGACACTCGGGGTGCTCAGGTGCTTCCTCAGCGCGGCCAGCCCAGGGCTGCACACACACACTTGTTACCGAGACTCAGTAAAATGAAGTGGGTTTTGCCTGTGATGGAAGGGGAAGAGGGAAGAGTCTCCTCTCATTATCTGTCCTCTCCACCACAGATCCTGATGCTTCTGCCAGAGCACCCCTCATCTCCCCTGCCAGACCCGTTCAGGAGAAGGTGTTCAGCTACCACACGAGCAATCGCAGCGTGCAGGGCTACCAGTGGCCAGCATCCCTTTGCTCTTCTCTGCACACAGCATCCTCTCGAGATTAGCAGCAGCTCAAGCGAGCAGGTGGATTTCCCCCCTCTTTCTGCTTTTGAGTGGTTTTGTGAGTCTCAGCACACCCCATCTTCCTCAAAAGGCTTTGTGCTTTTGCTGTCCCACGCCTTCTCCACCATCACATACTGCAGACGTTCAGAGAGCAGGACGCAGCCCCGGGAGGAGCTGCAGCACTCTCAGCTCTGGTCTCTGCCTTGACAGGGAGTCACTTCATCCAGTCCTGTTCTCCTCAAGGAACAGGAGCAGCTTCAACAGGCATCAGTGGCTTTTGGTTCGTGGCTTCCCAAGGCGGACCCCCACTCTTGGAACAGACTCCTCTACCAGTAGAAACATCACCAGCTCCTCAGGAACTCTCTTGCCTTCCAGGATGACTCAAAAGTGTTTGCTTTGTCATCTTGCCCTCTTCATCATCATGTAATAGGTCAATGCTGTTACCGCAGCCAGGACAGATGAAAGAATCACCACAGGCTGGAGCCAGCCAGAGCTTACAGTCCCCAACAGGTTCAAAAGCAGCTGGCACTTCAGGGCTTATCCTGGTGTTATCCTGGCTTATCCTGCAGGTCACTGCTCAGTGCTGGAGGAAGGTGGGACAGCTCAGGATGGACCCAAACGTGCCAGTTCACTGAGCAGGGAACGTCCCAAACCAGCCAGAATGACCAGTCTCATGGAAGAGAGAGAACAGAGCTCAGGTAATGCTTAGGTGGCCAGGAGACACCTCGGGCAGCACTATTCTGCTTCAGCAAACTGAAATAAAGGAAAACCTGCTGATTTGTTGCCCTCCAACATAGTTTAGCACTGGAAGATCTGAAGGTCCTGTGCTGTTAAAACCAGCATTAGAGTGGGATGTTACTATCTAAATTATTTTGAAGATAACCTAATGGCTGATCACAGCCAGAACGGGACCTCAGTAGAACCAGGACACCTAAGAGTCTGGTCCTAAAGCTACAGATCACTTGCTGCTGTGCCTTCAGCACCAGTTACCTCAACCTGGAGCCAGACGTTTCAGTCCCTGGCTCCCTCAGGCCCAAATTAAATATACCTGAAGGCGAGGATCTTGTGGCTGATCTCGGATCCTAAACACCCTTCCACAGTCCCCAGCCCTCCTTGGACATTACACCGGCCCAGATGTCACCTAGAAACCTTCTTAGTGTTTCCCTCTCAGCAGACCAGTGCCACGGTGGTTCTGATCCCCTCCTGGGGTACTTGGTGTGCAGGATGCTGGGGCTTGAAGACTCAGGTTTTTACCTGGTGTCACAGGAGGTGATCTGCTCTTCCCCCAGCTCTCCCAGCACGCTCACTTCGCCTTTTCTCAGCAGGCATGTGCCTTTCACATCTCTGCGACTATTTATTGCTCTGTGTTCCTTTGTTCATCGCCCCGCCAGGCAGGTAACACTGCCTTCGAGAGCTCTGGCTGTGAACCACTTCCGCAGAGGAGGAACAGAGATGAAAGGCTTCTCTCAGGTACAGGCAGAATACCTAGAAGTGGTGGGCGTGAAGCCTTTGAACACGGTCACGGTGCTGCCTGCGGGAGTGGGGGGGGCAGAGAGATGGGCACCGTCACCCAGAGGGGTCTGTGCTGCTCCCACCGCTGCTGGAGAGCGGGGCAGAGGCTGGAGCTGGTGTCTCACTGAACCCGGATCCGTGGGGGCCGGAGCCAGAGACAGCGAGAGAGAGCAGGCAGAAAGCAGGCAGGTTTGCAGTTTCTTTTCTGCACATACTCCTGAGCTTTAACTTCAAAGTTTGGGTACCTGCCAAGTTCCGTGTTGTCAGAGCCAATTTAAGCAAATTGTTTTCCTTAAAAAAAAGAATGGGAATATTTTAAAATGAACAATTGTCTGTGGCTGTGTGACACCGAACCTTCTTGTACAGTCACGTTCGAGACCTCGGGAGTTCTCAGAACACTTATTAAAGCTTTGCTTGATTTGGCTGTGTGCGTCTGTGCTCTGTTTCACGCCTTAGTGATGCTCTTTGCCATCCTCCCTGTAACACGTGTGCCCCAGGAGCTCTCTTGTGCTAAACTGAGCAAACAAACGCGCTGCACTTCTCAGCAGCACCGGGCTGAGCCATGCCCGAGGAAGCCACACTGTGCTGTTTGCTCCCTGGAACACATTTATTACCCTAAAGTTAAATTAACTATTAAAATAAATAAATAAATCAGGTTGCCAGGTATTTTCAGTCTTATGTTAGAACCCAGGTTACTCTGCTCACCTCCACTGCAGAAAGTGTGAAAATCGGTGACTAAAATGTGTTGCCCAGGTTGCAGCACTCGAGTTAGGTGACAGTTGTTCATCAGTGTCACTTCTCAAAGAAGATGCAGTTCCTAATAAATTCCACAGGAAGTTTAACTCAGAAAGAAAGATTTTTAGTTCAGGTTGGTTCCACTCAAACTAAAACACTGAATTTGCTGAACTGATTTGAGATACGTAATAGTGAATCGATTAAACTGCAGCTCATTTAGCAGTGAAATACCTCACAGGAATCTGTCTCCTGCGTGTGGAATTGGATTTCTTGCAGTCTGTCCTTCAGCCAAGTCCCACAGACATCCCAGGACAGAAAGGATCCTGGTTCCTCGCAGGAGCCAGTGCCTGGCCAGCACACACAGGCTGTATGATCTTAGAAAGCAGAACTCTTGAGGCTCTACCACCCTTCAGCGAGGTGCAATTCACTCAGAGCAGCACAACACGAGATGTTTTAACAGCCTGAATTCAAAGCCTTCTTGTATATCCCACTAATTTTGCTTTAAGTGAATCAAAATGAAAACAGGCTTCAAAATACCACTTTCTCAGCAGGGGGAAAGTCTGTGCAGTGGGATCCAGCTCTGCCCACGGCTGCACCAGACACCACCCCTGGCATCGGCTCCCAGGGCACTGAGCCACTGGCATGAGCAGTTTTGGGTTGGCAGACTGACACTGCTGCCACCCAGCTCCTGGCCGAGCACTGAGGGAAGGTTTTGCACACAAGTAAAAGCACCACTGTTCAAATCACTTGCAGTCTGCTGACCTGTCCTCCTCTTTCCCTGCAGCCCCCTGAGGGTCAGCCCAGCTGGGAGCACTGGAGGAGACACCAGCTGCACCTCCCAGCTCTGCTCTTCACTGACCTGAACCACCAGGAGGGGTTTCCTTTGCTGTAGGAAGCCAGAGCCACCCAGACAGCAGCAGTGGTGAGTTATGGGTGAGCAGTACCCAGCTGACCACTTCCCAGTAACATTCCTCCTCTTACGTCAGGAGGGACCCCAACATCTCCTCTAACATTTTGCTCTGCCCAGCAATACCAAACCAAGCTACTGGGAATCTCCCACCTCCTGCCCAAACACCCCTCAGCTCTTGAGCTACTGAGCTGGTTCTCGGGAGGCACGCGGGGAAAATCTCATGTTGGTGTCAGTGGGTTTACCCTTCAGCTTCAGCACCATCGTTCCTCAAGCAAACAAAATAGCAGAAGTGAAACGGCGAGTAAATTCCTGACATTAAGAGCAGTACCAAACTGGGATTCCTCACCGAGAGGAGTTCTTAGAGCGGTTGTAGGGGATGCCCTGAAAGTCTCATGCTTGTGATCTCCCCATGAGGTTATTAAGAGATCCTTATCCTCCCCCGGGAGGAAGCAATCTGCAGAGTCAGCAGGCTCCTGCCAGGGACCCACCATGGGTCAGCCAGCACAGGGAAGGGCAGATGCTTGGTGTCACTGGGAATTCACCATCTCCGTGCCTGCGTCATGGCCCAGGTGATGGCCTTTCTCTCCAGTTCTT
>JAAGNO010014836.1:25609-45205 GCA_033439905.1 Ceryle rudis
AACCCACTGCCCATGAACCACCCCCCTGCGCTCCGGAGCTCCCGTCCCCCCCCCCAGCTTTACTCCACCCAAGGGCAGTGTCTCTGGGTTATGCCCCCTCCAGGGCTCCGAGCTGCTCCACCTCCCCCCCCCCCCCCAAGGGTCAAAGAGAAACAGGGTCTCTCTCCCCTCCTGCTCCCAGCTACTGCACATCGGGGCCACGCGATGATTCCAGCAGCTCCCCTTTCCTCACACACCAAGCTGCCCTGGCCCCCACTCGTGCCAGGGCTCTGTTTGGCTTGGCTACTGCATCTAAAGCTCTATTAATCCATTTTATTTCTTTCTCCCTCAGGGATAATCCCTCCTGGGAGCGCAGCTCCTCCAGCTGAAGGCCTCTGTCCCTGCGCGTGATGCAGAGGAGCTTTGGGAGGCTGCCCCACGGGATGCTCAGGTGAGGGGATTTTTAAACCTTTGTTTACTTTCTCCAGAAGCTTTTTCTTTTTCCCCAAAGAAGTTTTGCTGGTTCACAAAACACCAGACTTTCATCTTTCACAGGAAGCCACCCTCAAACACATGTCAGTTGGTGCTTTGAAAGGCTATTGAGGTGCATAAAGCTCTTAAGAGGCCAAGTCCTCCGGGTTTCCCTGGGAGTGGAGCAGTCACCAGCTGAATTGCTCTTGAACTATCTCACAAGGTGCCCAGTTCACAGTTCAACGTCTAAATACCTTTTGATATTTACCTTTTGGGGCCTGCTCTGTGCTCTGTACCTGTTATTAGACTTCAGTTTTGTAGGTCAGAAAGTTTTTAGGATGATAAAAACCTAATAATTACATTAATGCAAAAAAAAATTTCAAAAAACCTTTAAAACCAATTTTTTTTTTAGCTCAGGCTTCTTAATAACTTTACTAAATGTGTTTTTGTGGGGAGATAAAAGCATATTTTTGCAACTACCCAATACAGAAGAGAACCTCTGCTTGATTTTACCTGCAGAAAAAACCCAACAGCAGAGCTGTGGTGATGTCAAAGGTCACAAAGCATGAGTCAGAACCTCAAAAAAAGCCCGTTTTTTTTTTTTCTCCAAGAGAAAAACAAGCTAAAGCAAACAACTCCCCCACCATGATGCAGTGTTTTGGATGCACCCCTTCACTTCCTTGTCAGTCCCTGTGGGTGGGAAGGGCTCATCAGGTCTCAGGCACCTCGTGGGAGATGGCTCAGCACCCACAGAGGGGACCTCAGCCTCTGTCTCCAGCAGTACAGGCTCCCTCGGGTCCTCAGGCCCCACCAGATCACACCCACACCTCCCCAGTAAACACTCAGCACAGCCAGATGAGGAAGGAGCCCTGAGGGTGCAGCACCCACTCACCAAACAAAGCACACGAGGAGCAGGGGAAACAAACAGCTACTCCAGCAAACCCAGCAGCAAAGACACCCTGAGCTGGTGGGCTTTATCTGCTCCATCTGCCTCGTGGGAGGGTTTCAGGTCCTGGTGAGGACCTCCAGGTGGGAGTGACAGCTCCTCGGGAACCCCAGCTGGCTGCTCTTAGCAGAGGCAGGCGGTAGCCGGTCAGCTGGAGGTGCCAAGCAGGCCCCAGGAGCAGTGGGGCTGGGAAGCAGGAGCAGCAAAGAGCTGGGTTCCTGGCAAAGCCGGTACCTCCGGGAGATCCTTCTTCTGCACCCCTTCCCTGGTGCTCGTGTCCCTCGCGGGGACTGGTCCAATGTTCAAACACTACCCACTGAGCATTTTCTCAGGAGGCTTTCGTGTGCTTGGAGATGTTATTTTACCCGTGAAGATGACACCTACTCATTCGGGCAGCCGCCCCGCGCTGCAACGCGCCCTCTCTTGGCAGTGACTACAGTGATTTACATACACCTCGAGAACGCGTAGCAGATGAAAAGCACAAACGGCCTCAAAACCCGCGGCTGTTGCACAGAGAAAAGCTGTTGCACAAGAAGAGTTTGCAGCACCTGAGGTGCTGAGGCTCCTCCTGCTTCTGCCCCAACCCATTCCACCCCAGCCCTGGCTGGGGCAGCACCCGGGAGCAGTTAAGAAATCAAAGCTTCGTGCTGGCAGCACCCATCGTTCCAGAAAATGACTTTTTTAGAAGAGCAAAATGCAGTAAATAAGTCTTCAGATGTTCAACTCGGGATGTAAAGTGATCCCAGTACAATGGAGGTGTTCTGTTAATGGCTCAGCTGGTGGGAACAACATTCCAGTAGTTTCTGCATGATCTGGAGCAGTAACGGATCCCCGCGTGGAATTAAAGGAGCTGCAGGAATATCGAGCTGGAGGGACACACGTAGCAGGATTTTCACACGTTATGTTTCAACCAGCGTCTGTTATTTTTCATGCTGTGAGTTTCCTCAGACATTTAATGAGTTAGTGGAACAAATAACCCTCCTTACTTAATTACCAGCTTTTGGCACAGTTCGTTATGAAGTGTAAAAGCAAAATGGGTCACTGGGTAACTCCCCCCTTCTCATAAAGGCCTCAAGATACATTTTTCTAAAAGCAATCCATTTAATTGCTGGAAATAGAAACTCTTAAAATGCCATTTAAGTGGTACAACTGCAAACGCTTAAACCTAACGGCAAGAACAGCTTGGCCTCTCTTCCAAGAAACCGAAACTTTGAATATAAAATGACTTTCATTTTTAAGCAGGTTTCAGAGCTTCGATCATTCAAAACCCAAATTAAGGAGCAGTCCCAGTTTCTGTTTCCCCCCGAGAGGGCTCTCTCAGTGTCCACCTTTGCCAAAAGCCACATTAAGTGTCGGAACTCCTGCTTCTCCTGAAAAGATGAGGAAAGCAGAGGCCTTCCCACGTCCGCGGCTCGTCGCGTGCCAGCGCTCGGTCGGGCAGGCTGCCGGTGGTGGCCTCTCTCTCTTCTCCATTTGTCCTGGGGTTTGCTGCCATCTTCTCCACAGCGGTCACTGGTAGGTGAGTGGTGGCGTTTGCAGACTGGAGTCAGCTGGGACCTTCTGCAGGAATGGATTTGATCGTTCCCATCCACGTTCTCCTTCGGCACCTGAACAGGCAGGTTCGGATTTGCACCCGGGAAGGGAAGGTGCCTAACAGAGCCTGGCACAGTGGGGAGCCTGGCACAACAGGGAGCCTGGCACAGTGGGGAGCCTGGCACAACGGAGAGCCTGGCACAGCGGAGAGCCTGGCACAGTGGGGAGCCTGGCACACACACCTTTGTGGGGGTTCATCTGAACATACCATAAGGAGTTAAATTAGTTCTCTAGAACTACACCGAATTACAGTATTTGGCAGAAGAACCAGCACGCTCGAAGAACTGCAGCAGGCGCTTGGACAAGGAACTTCCACTCGGCACCGGTTGGCAACTGTTTTAGTGATCGTGGAGTAAACCAAAGGAAGCTGGGAAGGAGCGGCTGTTTTCCGGGTACGGGACAGCACCCGATTTAATAACCCCTGCCAACCAGAAATAAAGGCCCAAAGCAGGTCAGGAAACTCTGTGAACTTGGGGAGAATGCACAGCAGAAAAAAATGGGATTAGATATTAAGTATTTGGAGCACAACTGCATCTTCCTCTTTGGCTATTTTTGTAAATTCAGACCTCCCAGCCCTTTAGGTAGAAGTTTTACCTGGTTTAAAGTAACACTAAAATGATTTCTGATAGTTCAGAGAGGTGGTTAAAAGCTTAACAGGCAAAGACACCTCAAGTTCACTAATTTCCTCCACAAATTCTCCCTTATCAGCGGCTTTTCAAGTCAACGTCTGCCCACAGACACCATTCCAGATTCAGCCAGCACTTAAATCATGGCTTAGAGCAACTCAGGGATTTTTAGTTTGGTTTTCGGAGCGTTTTTGCAGCACAACACTTTGTGGTGGCCTATTTCAGGAACAAAGTTCATGGTTTTACTCTCTGGGCTTCGGAACAGCTAAAAGCCCTAACTGAAATACAGGCTTTACCTTAACAGACAGGAACCAGACCACTGTAAGCTCAAAAAACCCCAAACATACTGGATTTTATTATTTTTAAACCATTAAACAAAAACAAAAACAAAAAAGACCAAAAGTATTTAGAAAACATGACCAGCCCATGTACCCCCTCTTCCTTAAACACATCCCAGTTTTTGAAGCACACGCATCATCTGTTCCCTTAGAGCTGTAACGTCACGGAGCAGCTTCTGTCTCCTGTTGCAATTACGTGTATTTTTTTTTCTCCGTGGGGCTTCTGTTTCTATAGAGCAAAACGTGGCATTGCCAGTACGGTTGTGGAGATCCCGGGGCTTTTGAAAGCTCTTGGCAAACAAAACTACTGATTTTTATCCTTTGTGCAGCATTGGTGACCACCTGCCCAGAGCACAGCTGCGTGTTTGAACACCTCCCGGACTCTGCTGTACCTCTGGCTGGGACAGCACAGTAGCAAATAAAGGAGGTGTGTGGTAAAGGAAAGTAAAAGCTGTTCTTGAAAAGAATCCAGCATCACTGAAAGACCCCTCGAGGTATGTCATTTACTTCAAGACAACACCACAGCCCCTGGGAATGGATCTCCTGAAAAGCAGAACACGAGCCGGCTGCCATCGCGCTCTGCGAAAGGTTACACCAAAAAAACCCAAACCCAAGTCTCTGAGCCCTCCTTGGGAGCACCGCTGGCCATACTGAAGGCTGCTGTAAGACAGAGACTGGGGCAGCTGGGGGAGGCATCTGCAAGGACAGGACGTGGTGGCAGCACAGCCGGGCTGCTCTGGGGTGGGTTTGGTTGTTAGGTCAGGGAAATGCTCTGTTATTCCCAGTACCTCCAGCAGGTCTTCGCTAAAGCCAACTCTGGGATGCCCCAGCCATGCTCCAGCCTCTCGGGGAAGCGAGTGCCACTGCCCACGTTCCTCAGCCGTGCTGCTCCACCAGCAGCCCCCACTGCAGTGCCGGCAGCCTGGCTGCAGGAACCAGCTGTGCTGCGGCAGGGCCAGCGCCTCCCAAAAGCTGAGTCTGGAGGGTACAGCGGAGTGGGGAGCACATCTGCATCGCACATCTGCACAAGTGAAGGAGCAGAGCGTCACTGCGGTAAGAAGAAGAAAGGGAGAAGCCCAGTTTCTACTGTAAAACCCAAAGCCAGCACTGCGGTCCAGGGCAGGCATCCCAAGCAATCCTACTCTAAGAGCTGTGCTCAGAGACACGAGGTTTCCTTCTCTGTCTGTTCTAAGCCCTTTGCCTCTAGAGGCCTCTCTAAGTCGCTGTGCTGCTAGTCTGACCCGTTATTAACCCCCAGCATCCTCTGGGAACAAGTGATACAGGCAAAGACGATACAAAAGCCGCGTAGAACGTTTGGAAATCAAACCAGTACTTCATTAAAAAGAGACACAGGACGAGTCAATGTTTATTCTTTCTTCTCGCTCTCCTCAGCGATGGGGTCTGCAGGAGGCTCTTCTACGGTCGCACTGTTGCTCTCTGAACCAGTGTTGCTGTCACTGGTCCCCTCCTCCGCAGTGCTATCGACCCCTTCCTGGCCACTCTCCTTGTCATCAGGGGTGGATGTTCCTTCTTCACCATTCTGCTGGTTTTCTGCGCTCTCTTCTGGGTGAGGCTCTTCTGTAATGAGATATTTCGCAGTGTCAGTCAGATGCCAATACAGTTATTTAGGTTGTGCAATTAGAATGTAGGAAGGATCAGAACCTGTAATAAATCCCAAGTATTCCCCAGCGGTTATTTCTGTCACTTGGAACGTGCAGCGACAGAGCTGAGGCCTCAGGTGCCGTTACCTGTCTCCATCGGAGCATTCTCTTCTTCTTTCTTCTCCTCTGCCTTAGCTGCCTGCTCCTCCTCAGCTGCAATGTTATTCTGGCTGCGTTCCGCTTGCTCTGCTGCTTCTTTTTCCCTTTCCTCCTGCCTCTTGCGAGCCTGTTCCTCAGCTTGAGCAATTTCAGCTGCTATTTTTTCCATATCCACTTCCACCTTCAAACTGCATAACTAGCGATGAAAAAGAAGAGGAAATCTCTTTACCTCAGTTACACTGAAAAGCCAAACATCAATTAAACCCAGCTAAGAGTTTAGTGTTTCTACACGCAGCGTAATTCTTCTGATTTCACGCAGTTTATACTAAAAGTTTCAGTAACTAGGGAGGGAGATAAAAATTAGGAACACAAAGTAACAAAAACAAAGGAGGGGGATTAAATAAACAACCTAAACATTAACTGAAGGCAGCGAACAGAGCGGTGTCTTCTCTGTATGGCTTCAGGCCGCCTTCCTCAAGCTGCTCTAGCGAGCTCAGCCAGTCCAGGCTGGAGGCACTTTTAAGCTGTACTGGCTGACTGTCACCACTACAGGTCACTGAAGGAGTACGAAATGATCTAAACACTGCCTGGTGCTTCCCACCCCCCCCACCAGGACACTGCAGTTGTGCAATTCCACCTGAGTACAGAACTGCAGAGGGCAGGTAGAGCCCCGGGACAGACTGGTAACTAGAGCAAGTGGAGAAAAGGGAGACTCGCACCCTTTTCAGCTCGTTGTTAAAGGATTCTGTGCTTTCCAAAAACTTCCTCTTCTTTTCCTGGTGACGCTCCTCAATTTGCAGAAGTTCAGCTTCCAGTTTGCGCTGGAAATGAAATAAACAGTAAGAATCTTACTGTGTGGCCATCTGAAGAGCTGGCCAACGTTTACAGCTACATACGAAAATATTTAGACAGGTTTTTTTAAAATACACCCATAAAATATATAAACATCCTTATGCCTTCCCCCTCCACACGCCCAATCACCTTTTGCCAATTGAAAAATTAACAGATCCATCTAATTCTGTCTAAATCTGTCTAATTCTGTCTAAATCTGTCTAATTCTGTCTAAATCTGTCTAATTTCTTCACCTAAGTGTCCGCTGACTATGCTGACAGGGTTCGTTCGCCAACAGGCCTGTTTGGAACCAGGCAGATGTCCCAAGCCAGGTGAAATGTGCCAGCGTGACCTCGCTACATTTCCTTGTATGCGCTTAACTTCTAATGAAAAATGTGACAATGGGAAGGATTTGTGGTAATAAAGAATCATTGCAAACAAGATTATGAGTCATAAAGCAGCTGAAAGTCATGACTCTTCCAGTACCTATTGAACAGAAGACTTACAGAGGGTTATGTAGAATAATGAAGAGCTATGGAATTAAGATATCCTAAGTACAAAATAATGGGATCGTCAGTAACAAAACAGCGCAGAAGTGAAGCCTCACATCCTGCAACTCCCAAGAAACCCCAGAGATGAGCTATTTGAGCCTACCGAACATTGACACCCAACAAGAGTAATCATGTAGAAGATCAAATGATCTGAGACTTGGAGTACAGCCCAAGACCATTATGTATGAGCTGCCTTCGTATCGTTTCTCTTTACCTGATGAACCATTAAAGACTGAACCTGGCGTTTAAGAACTTGCATTCTGGCTGTAGTGACAACAGAGCGGACATCGGGCACCACGCTCTCGCTCAGAATCTCACTGATGAGACGATGGTTTCTCTGGAAACGAGCTGTGGCCGTGTGCTTCATAGAAAATCCATCGTCGTAATCTGAAACGAGAGGTTTATGCATTAACTGCTTTAATTCCAGCAAAAAAAAAAATGACACTGTACCCACGTTACCACTGATTAAACAGAATACAAGCCCTACCACCGGTTGCTGCCACGGCGCAAGGGTCGCATTAACAAAAACAGAACACGGGGTAATCGGGGGAAAAGGCAATAGGAGGCTGGGACTGCACTGGCCCTACACAGCTCTGACAGCACTTCCCACAGGTCTGGCTTTTGGACTGACCTGGTTATTTACTGCGTTGTTTTCCACGTTTCCAGAGTACGAGGGATTATTAATACACCAAATAAAACCCCACTGCTGATTAATCACATTACCAGAACAAAATCCAGTGCGTAACACCAACAGGAGAGCGACTCCTCTATAAATGAGCTTTGTAGCGCCGATCAGAAAGATCATTTTTTTTGGAAAGCTGAGGAATGAAAGCAGCAAGCAGTGATACATGTTTGCTGTAATTTTCAGGGATGAGTAATCCATTAAGAGTACTCAGTCCTTTATTTTTCCTGAGTGCAGTTCTCTAAAGAACAGCTATTTAAAAAAACAAATGCACTTCAGAAGAAAAAGGACAGCAGCAGAGAGGTCAAGTGCTGGTCTCCTTATAAGCCTCTGGTAGAGAAAAGAAATTAGAGGAAGCCCAACAGGAACTAACCTGTCCTGTCTGTCATGCGCCAGGAGGATTCCCTACGACGACCTAAGACTATTTCAGGTCAAGGAATTTTATTTTTTTTCTTGCTGATCAAATTAAGAAAAGCTCCCAATTTATGGCTAGATACTGAAGTTGGACAGTTTGAAGCTACTCACGGAATTTAACATGAGCTGCATCATTATGGACTGTACTGGGTACTCGCTTTAAAAGTAAAGTTCAGGTCGATGCTGCAAAGCAGAACAAAATAACTTGTGTCTGGCAGCACTCAAAAGCCTCCAGCCTGCGGAAGATGGAAGGCCTCTGTTTTTTTTCTGTATTTCTTTCAAGGAAAGCAGGCAAAGCTTTTCCAACTACTAGAAATCAGAACACAGCCTGCAGTTTCTGTAGGAAGAACCGACCTACAAACCAAACTCAAGTCAAACTGATTACAATTTAAAGCACAGTAATTAAATAGCATTAAGTACTGGTGAGGAAACAAACCTAGAGGAAACCTCTGCGAGTAGAATTTGTAGTTAATTGAGTATTAAAATCAGTTAAGCAACAAGTATGAATGATCTTGTAAGAAAGTCCAGAAGTTGAATTTATTTTACATCAAGTTTTCCTAATGGACATTACTCTCCAACTCTTCAGAGAAATCTTGAGGAGAATCCTAATGGATCATGCCAGGAAATATTACCAAGAGATGAGAACGAGTTTAAAGGAAGTTCCCGTCTCCTTTATTTCAAAGCGCTCTGTTCAAGCCTTTGTTGAGGTATTTGATTAAATGAAGCAAAAAGACAAAAACAGTGGGAAGACAAGAGACGAAGAAGCATTAATCAAATGGGTCCCCTTAAAGTTGTGCCCTTGACCTCTTAGTGAGATTCCTTTTACGCTGGAAGCTCCTGACCCTAGTGACACGCAGGATCGGACAGAAGCGCCCTTTGTGTCACAGACTGGAACCTGCTGCTTCGCCCCAGATGTGAGCAGATGCAGCTCAGGGCCTAGTGCAGCTGGTTCTGGCCACGCTCATCTGGCCCAGGGAGCACAGAACAGAGTCTGGAGTCCTCAGATACCAGCGACTCGAGCACTAAATACAGTTACATAAACCGTGCAGTTACCTCACACGGGGGAGAGTTCTGTTTGAGCTTTATCTCACGGGTGTGCTTTTACAAGGGGGAAGGAAAAAAAGATGGGTGTAACTGAACGAGCACATTTTTCACCCTCAGGTTCCAACAAGTATTTTGGTCACGAATTTAAAAGCAGCCATTGGGTGTCTGAGTTTTCTCACCAGGAGGGGTGCGTTTCCTTGCAGTCAAATAAACATTCAGAATTCTCTCATCACCTTGTCAACAGCAAGGGTAACATTTTCTAAACAATCTCAAGTGACAGTTGCTGCACACGTCCAAAGCTCCGGTGCTCTGAATCGTACCAGAACTCTGCCTGCCCCAATTACATGCTTCTGGTAATAAAGCACAAAATTCCATTCACGCTGGATTAAATCAGGCAGCTAAGCCTTTTATAACGCACATGGTCAAGCCCGTACAGAGCTTTAAGTAGACTTATTTGTTTGAACTGTAAGCATTACTCCACACGTAATTAAGGGCTGGAATAACTTTTGCCCCTGGCTCGCCACCTCAGTTTTTGGGAACGAGATGAAGTCAGCTGCACGAAACGCAACGTGGCAACGCAAACCAGCACGGAAGGTACCAAACCAGAACGGGAGTCACGTTAAGCTTTGAGAAGCTGGACGCCGGTGTTCTCCGTATCTGCTGTTCGTTCTCTACGCGGTGGGTCCTGCAACGAGACTGTCCCACCGGCCACGCACACAAACTCCCTCCTGCTTACCGTCGGGATCTTCCGCTGGCTGTATGCTCATGTACGGTTCGCCCTTCTCCATGCGCGACTGCCTTTGCCGGCTTTCCTCCTCCAACGCCGCCTCGGCGCGGCTTTTTGCGTTGATGTAGGCCAGGTAGGCAGGCGAGTTATGGTAGGCCTTCATGGACTCATTGTACTCTATCTGAAATGTGACCAATACCGTTTGATCGCACCACTGGACATTTCAGACTCGACATAACCGTGGTCTCTGTAACTGGCGTTACAGAGACAGAGCTATTTCGAACCGTCTGGCCGATACCCAAATGACCGTGCTCTCTCAGGCTCTCTTTTTACAAATCAGAACTTCTTTCCATAGTCCTTCATGTTTTAAAAACACTAGCTGGGCCTTTAGGTACCTTGCAGTTTTAATACCCGAGAAGTCTTACAATAGCTTTGTTTTCCTGAGATTTAAAAAAATAAAAATACGCCTCAGGACGAGGCGTTTAGGATCAGACGAACTCTGATAAGATAAAAAGAATGAGTTAACTTAAAATAGTCTCAATTCTCTGGAGTTCTAACTAGATCTTTGATTCTGATTTCTTCTCTTCCCTTATTCCAGTATGTCATGAACCAGTTTTCCGCTCTTTGATCCATCCCTGCGCTGGGATGATACAGAATGCTGCAGCCAGACTACTGTCTCCTCCTGGTAACACGACTGCATCGCTATTTTCACCTTCTTTGAAGTTATTTTTCCCTTTGAGTCGCTTTCTTTAATCTCACTTTTAAAATTTGCCAAGTCTAGATTTTATACAGTGACTGGAGGTATTTCCAATGAAAAAATGAGATACACCCCACAATGCTGTTACCAGCACCTAAATGTCGTTTTCCTTATGACTGGAACTGGAATCCTTCTACCTAGGCACTGTAAAAATATAAAGAAGATGGCCCCTGC
This sequence comes from Ceryle rudis, assembly GCA_033439905.1. Lineage (NCBI taxonomy): Eukaryota > Metazoa > Chordata > Aves > Coraciiformes > Cerylidae > Ceryle > Ceryle rudis. Next base: position 36,503 of record JAAGNO010014836.1, read on the forward strand.
CCCAAGGAGCTTACAATCTAAACAGCATTACCAAGTCAAAAAATAGAATTCCTTGATTCTTTTTCTTTTTTTTTTTTTTTTTTTCAACTAAGAGCATCCGGCTTTGACGTACTTCTCTATTGACTTGGAATAAAACCAGCTGAGATGCGACCAGGTTATACACAGCCTCGGATGCTACCAGGTGTCAGCACAACACAGCAGCTGGACCATTTCCCCTTCGTACCTCAGGGTCACAGGAACAGTCTTGTAAAGGTCCTCAGCACTTACCAACCTAGACACAAGAGGCAGCTGGCATCTTTTGTCATTAAGGTCAAGAAACCCAAACCAAAACCACAAGAAAACCCTAAAAGCGGTAGCGTTTTGCTATTAGGAAACAGAACTCTATGCCATAGCGTGGAGTTACACCAGTTACACCATGAACACCAAACCCTACGTGACTGGAAGTCTTTTACGAACACGTTCATGACAATAGCGGGAGTTGCAGAGCACCAGTTTTGAAAGAGGATTTTGGTGTTGAGACAATCGTTTCAATACTGATGTTGTTACAATCAAATCCATTCATTAAAACAGTTAAAACCGACACTCAATTATAAACACTTCATTTTGAATTAGGTCTAAAAGCTGACCAGTCACAGTTGATGTACAGTTATTTAAAAAAAAATCTAAGAGACGTGTCAGGACACACTTCCATCTAAGTTACATACAGGGCTCTCGTGAATGCCTCATACACCACTGCATGGGTAAGATGAATTTTTTCTTCTCAGGCCAGTTCCTAGAAGAATCAGCTGTAATAAACATCCCAGATTTCTTCCATTTACCTTTTCAGCTTCATATTCATTCAAATACTCTTGCTTCTCTTCATCAGTGAGATCTCGCCACATTCCTCCAATAATCTTGCCAATTTCCCATAACTTCAAATCGGGATTGGACGCCTTCACTTGGTCCCAGACCTTAACAGAAACAGCTGGAGCTTTACTAATGATATCTAAATACTTCCAAATTAAACATTTTATATTGTCATCTCAGAGTTCTTTCTGGAATCACCATGAAAAACAGGATTAAGTTAGGAAAGAGTCTGGCTAAACTATCTCGATTATTTTCTGGGGCAGGAGGTCAGTAGGAAGCCATCTACTGAAACAGGCAATTGCTGAAATGGCTTTGGTTTCATGAGAACATTGCCTTTAACCCTCTTAATGCTCTTCTTAAATGCACATCGCTGCATCTCGGGGAAAAAAAAAAACGCTACTGAGTAAACACATCCAGCAGTGGATTACGATAAAGAGCACTGAGCTTTTCAGATCAGAATGTAACATTTCAAAATATTTTTCAGTCTTGCTGATCAATTTTGAGTTCCAACAAGGTCTGACTCCACCAAAAAAAGTTTCTAACTTTACAGGGAAAAAAGAAGAGCTGCCAGTGTTATTTCTTGCTGTGCCACTTGACTTTTTTATTTTTATTTTTATTTTTTTTTTGGTTGATGTTTTTTTGCCTAAGACAGACATGCTGGTAAAGATACTTTACCAGAAGTGGAAGAAATTCCTTCTGGCTCACCCGCTTCAGACAGGCTGAACATGCCCTCCCCATGCCCCATCAGATTTCAGGCTCCACAAGAGCCTCTCTCCTACTTTCTGTCAAACAGTTCACAGAATAGCGAGGTAAACGTTGCCACAGGCTAGGTTGGTGAAGGAGAACATGCAAAGTCCACTCATTGCTACTCTTCAGTCCAGCTACAGCACTGTACCAAGCCCAGTATACCGCAAGGAATACTTCCTTTATATAAAAAAAGTTCTGTCAGTAAGTCACAGGAACTCCTGAATGTGGCAGGGTGGATCCTTGTCAGCAGACAGCGGCAGTAATTAGCATTTTAGAGAAAACTTTTCCCCCCAGAAATTGGCAACTGTATGAACAGACTACTGCTGCCTTTGTTCTGAAGGGCAATCAATGCATCTGTACTTTACCATTCCCTTAAAAGAATGTGCAGGCTGTTAGAAGTGAGAGTTTAGAAGCTGAAACTAAGATAATAGCAATTAATTGTTAGCACGTACGAACACTAGCTTTTCTTGTTACTTGTTTGACACCGTATACCCACCTTCCGGCTGTACCTCATGTAGGGCATCAGGGGCTTGTCTGGGGGTTTGGGGGGCTTTGGAATGGTAATGCCAGAGGAAGCCTATAAAAGAACCGAATAAATCCATTCGTTAATGTGATCACTGGACAGTTTTATACACATCCTTCTGGAAAACACTCATTCTTGCGCAGTTCACGCAACCAACCACGCGCACCCCCCCCCCAAGAGAAGCAAGAAACATCACCCAAAACTACCTGAACTGTCAACAGCTACTAACTAGAGCTGGTCCTCAAAGTCATAGTTTTCCACTTGAAATTTGTTCTTCTATCTGCACGTTTACATAGTAATTAGATGGATCTTCAGAAGGGTACAAGTGAAATACACCGCTTAGAAAGGTACACGGCAACACCCGTCCCGGCAGGTTGCTTTTCTCACTTCTGCTGAGCAATTTATTTAACCCTTTTTGGCAAATTTAATGTGGCTACTGCCCAGGTGAGAAAAAATAAAGGAGAAAGTTTGAAGATCACGAAGCTAGACACATATTTTAATTTTCAAAGCGTTTTAGCAATATAGGCGCCTGCAAAATTTGTCAGTGGCAGTTTGGAGCCAATTAAACTACTCATTGTAAAAAGAAAACAACCCTACGCAACCGAGCTGGCAGCGTGTGCATTATTCATGTCCAGAATAGCCCGTAACATCCCTCTCTCCCTTGGGGTTTGTACTGCTGAGGACATTTTCAGGCACCTAACAGGACCCTGCTGCTGAGGGGGAGCTGCTGCATCCCCTCGATCTACAAGACACCCGCCAGGCTCCTCTCCTGAGCGGTGCGGCAACGTCACCGTCCCTGCCAACTGCGTGTTCTGAAAACCTCCACTCTTCAAGCACTGACACGTGTATCAGGAGGGAGCATTTTCATAAAAATGTAAAGCAGTTTCCAGCTTTTTCAGGACTACAGCCACGATAAGAGAAGCAAATACTCCTGTCTGGCCAGGAAGGCTCACGTTCAGTATTCAGCTTTCCAATTTTTCCACATTTTTTTTGTTTGTTTGTTTGTTTGTTTTTGTTTTGCTGAATTTATGGAGCTCCATGAAACAATGCGTACAGAATTGTGTATAAATAATGTACATGAGGTATATGCATTACCAAAATGTATACATATATACACATACAGATGGATTTGAAAAACATTAACGGAAATTGTTTAATGCTTTTAAATTAACAGGAATTTAAAGACACCATACATATATTGATATATGCATGGCAGAGAAGGCTGTATATGCTTATGACATACAGAAACAATGAAAGTCCTTGGACAAAACCTAACTTCTTCTTGTATAAGGAAAAAGTACGTTCAGACAGTACGTTCAGTCAGGTTCCAGCTTGTATGGGGAAGGTCTTTTCTGTCACCATTTTAACAAACCAGATGAACTTCAAATGAAGTCTGAAAGGAGGTTTATATAAGAGAAGCATAAAAAGGGTACACTGGATTAAAAGCACCATATATTTGCTCCTTGAGAAATCTTTATATCACATTCCAAACTGAACAGAGGTTTTGAAGTTTTACGTGAAAAAAACTTAGTTGTGAGAATTACAGAAACTTAAAAAAGAAAATAATAATCAGGGATTGACTCTGTTTCTGTTGTGTTAGTAACGAAAATGTTACACTTCCACGGTCTATTTTTGTTTCCTAACTGCATCCAATGCTCAGGACTTTTATCAGTATTTGGACACATCGCTTGACTCCATCTCGCTTTGTTTACGGCCAGGAGAAATGAATGTAACATCCATTTGCCACACTAGCAGAGTACGTAAGATCTGAGAGAATTCTAGTTTATTATCATCACACTTCTGTTGAAAAAAATCATTTCTGAACTTGGGCCTTGGCAGTTATTACCAGACTAAGACTGGAATGAAAAATAAAAGGCTTGCATCTCTTGCACGGCTCAACAGTATGATGCAACTACCGCAACGCTCTTCGGTTTGCAAAACGTTCTTCCTTGGTTTTGTGCCAACAGACCTCAGGAAAATGAGCAGCTCCCTCCCTCCGAGAGTTTGCACCCACGCTACCGAACTGTTCCCTAGGCATGCAGCGGTCACTGAAGACCACACTGTCTGTCTCTGGAGTTCTGCACCATACACGATTACCACACTTTTTTTCCTCTGCTGAGTAGAAGTCCATTTTCCTGCAAAAGGTTTCAGAGTGAAAGGGAAAGGGGGTAAGGGTGGGGAATAAGAATGAGAAGTAACTTTTTCTTTCTTTCTTTTTTTTTTTTTTAATAAGGAAGTGGCAGCAGCCAAGACTCTGAAGAACCTAACTCTAAAGCCATTTCTGGTCAATTCCTGTTGTTTGCTGGATGATGTAATAGTTGATTCTCCTACCGTGACCCGGCTGTTGGTGCCCGGGTTCCCTCCCAGCCTGTAGTTGTTGTAGGCCAGATGGCTGTATGGATTGTATCCCACAAACCCTGGTGTGCTGGGCATTTGCTGATGGAAACAAATGAGACAAAAACACGAATGAGAAATGAGCTCAAACGAGGAAAACACAGAAATGAAAATGAACTGCAATATGGCATGCAAAAGCAACCAGAATTTAAACAAGCAAATGAGGTGTAGCAGTTGGTATCTTCTCCACATACAAAACTCACTCCAGTATAAACCTATTAAGGAAAGAGGATTTTTAAGCACAAGTGTCACTACAAACTTCTGTCTGAAGATGGTGATTTACTTCTATTAAGCGTGTAATTCATTTAAACAAGTATTCTATAAACCCAGCTCATGGCTCATAAAGTTTTCCAACAGAAGCCACCAAGTAATTCAGAGACTCTTATCCAAGGCAACACAGCACACAGTAATGGGGCAGAAATCCCCAGCACCACCATGTGCTACACTGGTAGAAATCCCTCTCTGCTTCTCTTCCCATTGTTCTGTTATACTCTCAATAAATCAGAGGGGGAAAAAAAAAAGTTCTCTCAAAGCACCATCTGTGCAGCACTGCCAGTAGCTGAAAACGTTCCTGGTAGTTTGTAAAATTTCAGGATTCTGGGGAACTGGGATTAGAAAGCTGGGAGAGGACAATTCCCAGAAGTACTTTTCTGTTACAAGGCAGGCTGGAGAGCTGAGCAACTACTGCAGCGAGATCTACAGGTTAGAAACTATGAACTAGTCTTTACAGAGCACCAAATCCAGGACGTTTTAAGAAGCTAATCAATACATCCTCATTCTCCAAAGGGAATCGATACATTCTCACCTCAGAAATGCAGAGAAAAATCTAATTCCTTTACAATCCCTTCTGACACCTACACCCTCTCACGCATCAGAAGGTTCACTCTGTTCCCCCCTCTCTCACCCTTTTCCATTAACCCTCATCTCCCAGTCAAATTTTGTTGGGAAAAAAAAAAAATGGATCAACTATTTAATAGCAATTGTGATCCAGTCCTGGCTGCAGTTGTCCCACCATTCCATTAGAATTTATGATATCCTGGAGTGTTTCCAGACATTTCAGTGTCATCCACAGTGTCCCACTCTTTAGTAGCACTTTGGCCCTAATAAACCATCTTTTGAAGTGATTTGCTGACGGGACCCGTTCAACATTAGTTACAAAAAAATCCTACAAACAGGTTCAGGACTCCTGGAACCCAGGTATGACAAATACAAACACTCAACAAAATCACCTGTAAGTTCAATCACATTAACTCCTCAAGTTTTCAAGAACATGTAAGCACTCTAGTCAGTTTATTTCCAAACATAAATAAAGTTATAAATAAAGTTATTCTTTAAGTGTCAGCCTTCAAAAGGTTTATTTTTATTGCCAGACTCTCTAAGCTCGGTCACAGCAGCTGACGTGCCAACCTGTACACCCGTGATCAGGACATACACCTCCACTGGTCATTAAGACACCATTTTACTGTAGTTTTCTGCATTACTCCAGCAGGTTTTGAATATGTTGAGCTACACCTCTTCAATAAAACCAGATGACAATTGTAATCTCCGTCTGCTTAATTCTTTTATTTCTGCAAGGCAGGATTTAAATGTTACGGGGGAACTACCTTGAGTTAGTTACATGGAGCATTTTTACTTCAGCTGTGACGCAGTTACGAGAATGAGTGTATTGTGTTGGCTGCAGTAACTGGAGCTGGCTGTGGAGAACAAGGAGGTTATTCGTCTACTTTTACAACTTGTGTTAGCAGAGCACAGACTGTCACCCCACGGACTGTATAAAACCACCCATACAGAGGGTGCTGGAAAGACAGGCAACGCACAGCGGTAGCTGCAGTTCTGAAATGTTTTTCACGTCCCCTTCTGAAAGTTTCTAACTTGACTAAAGAAAGTACCCCACCAGTATACACCATTTAGCAACATCTGCATCCATGCTGCGTCCCAAAGGAATGCCACACGTATCTGCACAGCTCTCAGTGCAGGACACCAGCTGTGAGAGCAGATGTCAGCGTGTTCCTTCTACTACTGGCACAAGTCTATTAAGTTGTGTGCAAAATGAAAACTCTGGCCAAACTATGCAACGAAAGTTTTATTCACCGTAATTTATGAGAACGTAACTTACACAGGATATAATTTTCTTTAAATATAAAGCATGGCACAATAAATGTGAAGGGTCACATTCCACCTCAGTGCCACCCTGCAGTGTCCAGCCCAGATGCACAGATCGGCTTTCAAATTTGCTTTGATAAAAAAACCCCAACTTTCACTACAGCATCTTTGCTCATTCTGACGTGCAGGAGATTTGTATTTTCCTCACGTGAACACGTTAACTCCTCAAACCCCAGCTATCTAGAAGTGCAAATGCTACAGAAGAGGTGCACTTGCTTTCAAACGCTGTCCTGACCACAGCGTACTGGTGTTTCAGGACCTTTTCACACGTGTGCGAGTGCAAGGGGACACGATTCAAAGCTCCCTGTTGTTTTCCTCGGTGTCATTCCACACCGTTTTCATGGGAAGTAACATATTTCTCACGCTATAGGCTCCAAAGTAGCAGCGATTTCAAGAAATTTGAGTAAGATTGGCATCAGGAGCATTTCACAATTCCGACTCAACAGAACGGGACTTTGTGTACGCCCGCGTTCAAGTGCAACGGGAACGCAACAGCGCAGGGCTTGCCCACGATTTGGGCACGAGTTGAGTTGGAAGTTTTAGAATTAAATACATGACTTTGCTCTTAAATATTCCAGTATACTGGTTCTGCCCACTGTGAATCGGTTTAGACCAACTGGCTGCTTACAGAAAGTTAAGTATCAGCAGGATCCGGCCTTAAAGGTGAAACAAATTTATTCAACTTCTCTTTCACAAACTGCTAAAAAAATAAATAAATAAATAATGTGATTAATTTAAACAATGCGTTATCAAGAACGAAATACAACTAGTTTGTATTTCCAATGCAGGGAGGTGATGCACGGCCGTAATTATCGCTCCGTTAAGTTATTAACAGTTGTATTGCCAGCTCTGTGTTTAATGAGAAAAATCACTATACTTACGGTTGCAGGAGCTGGGGTAGGAGGTGGGGCGTAAGATGGCCTTTCTGTTAAGATATAAATGTAAGCAATTTTTTTTTTTTTTCCCTTGAAAATTTCATATTCTTTATAAGGCAGCTGCTGTGGCAAACATTTTAAAGCGATTTACACAACCGAGACAGAAATCCTACTCTCAAAAGTCTTTGCATGTTGCCACTGAAGAGCATAAAGCAAAGAACGCCAGAAGAAAGAAGAAATTTAAGGCCACGGCTTTGCTATTTGCTGGCCTTTTGTTTAGGCATAAGGCTGGAGAATATGGAATCCATTTATGGAACAGCCATTAAAAAGAGGGTAGGTAAAAACGCAGTGAAACGGGATTTAAGAGAGGCTGGGATATTTGGATTTCCTCTAGAAACGAAGTGCCAGAAATCAGCCACAGCAAGGTTTAAGGCCAAGAGTTTGGTCAGAAACGTGCACAGCACATTCAGGCAATTCCTTTTAATGCAAGGAATAGCAGGGACTCTCTCACAAACAGGTTCTGCTGAAGCAGATCTTTAATTCATCATGTTAAAGGAAGAAAAATCCAAGAACTTACTTGACATTTTGTTAGGCAAATTTTCAGCCACCTGACATTATATTTGTACTTCTGAAAGACAAAAGAATATCACGCTATTAAATATTGTGCCTTTGCTTCCCCAAATGTGTTGAAATTTCAACTATTACAGCTACCATCGATTACCAACAGGTTTGCCAATTCGGAAATCATAGCAGAAGTGTTTCTAAAAGCCACAGCGTTGTCTTTTTGAAAAAGGACTGTACTTTCCATGGAATCTGGCCTTAAAGAGCTGTGAAATAACACCCAGGTTTATGCCATCTTCATAGTAAAGGCTTTAATAATAAAATATAGATTTTTTTTTTTTTCCTTAAAAAAATATCTAGCCCATTATTTGAAGGTTGATATTAATGTATAATTGACCAAACTAAGCAGCACCCCTCCTTTACAGGATCCCAGCAAAGGCTGACCGCGGAAGGCAGCAGCCGGCTGGGAGCAGATTTAACCTTTTAGCAACGAGCCCAGCAGCGCGCGGGGGAAAAGCGCAGTAACCGAAGCTCTGCTTTCCTCGGCCTCTCCCGAGAGAACTCCGCCGAAGTTACAACAGAAGCGGGACCTCC
>JAAGNO010014838.1:9101-24557 GCA_033439905.1 Ceryle rudis
AAGCTATAAGGGTGGGAAGATACCTTTTAAGAGAGCCAGCTGCCTGGGAGCAGAGCGTTTTCTTCTGAAGTCCATTTGGTTGTGGAAATGTGTTTTAAATTCCCTAATATATTGGACAAAAGCTTTCAGCAACTCTGAACAGTGCATTCGGAAGGGAGGTTTGTTAATCAGCAGGGCAAATTGATCAGAAATTCTACTTATTTCTTTGTGTGTAACCAGAATAAATAATCAGAACTAAAATCAGTAATGCTTTATGCTGTTCCCAGACTGAACGTGCCGTTTGCCACTGACATGGTTTGTGTGAACTTTGCCCAATACCAGCTGACCTTGAGAACAAGTTGGCTGTCAAGAGTGAAAAAGGTTGGAAAACTAAGTTGGTGGGACACCTGAGCTTCAGATTCAGTTGGTTTCTACCACAGTGTATTGCAGGGTGTATATAGTCAGTATATATTTGGGGTCTTGTTGGCTGTGATGGTGCTTGGGTTGGCAGTTGGAGAAAGTTATTCTGGCCAGATCTTAGCAGTGGTTTTAGCCTGGTGAGGTTTGTATTATACCTTTTCTTTCTTAAATGGTGTTCAAGTCAAGTCTTCATCTCTGATCTGTATTTTTCTTTCAGTATTCCTACGTATATTGCTAATTTATATCTTTTCCCTTCCTGAAGGTAACAGAAAAGGGACATATTTAACCCTTCCTACACCTGACAGCTACCAGTTGAATGCAATCCTAAAATTGGAAGAGAGTTGGGAATCTGATACCTCAGTCTAGCAAAAATAGTATTTTATTCTTCCCCTGTAGTTTTGTCAGTATTTACTCATAAACAGATTGAGAGGGTGTGTTTTGTTACCAGATTGCTGCCTCTTAATTGTGTTCTGCTTACTCCCCTTCTCTTCCATGCTCTTTGGCTTTTAGAGCTTCTCTTGTCTAAGGGCTGATGTGAAGTGGCCTCCTCCATGCCTCAGGATACTCAAGAGTTGTTTTTAATGAGCTCTTAAGAATTTTATTTTCTTGCCTTTATCTGCTTCTTTTCAACCTTGCATTACTTGTCTTTACTGACCTCTGCTTGGGGAATTGGGATTCTTTCTGGCGCCTGTCAGTGCTATTTCTGAAGCACCGTTACAGAATATCCACGAGTAAAACCAGAACAGTTCCACGTTAGAGATGAATTATATTCCATTATGAAGCAGTTCCAAAATATTTATTGCTAGACTGGGGAGTCAGAGACATTTGGAATCAGTATTTTATGTACTGTAGGTAATTTTTAAAACAGATGTAGCTTGGTTTTTTTGTGGGTTTTTTGTTTGTTTGTTTTTTTCTGCTTTAACATAATACGCCCCTTCCCCCCGTCACTGCAGGTTCAGGTGGTAAACTGATATGGGTTATCATTTCTCACCACTCTTTAAACCTGGCTTGAAGTCAGGGCCCACCTCTGACCACAAGAAAGATAATTCGGTGCTTTGCACAAGAGACTATGAAAGTCTCTGAAACGCTGCTGGTGTGATGGGGTGTGTTGTTAATCTCTTAATCATTTAGCTTTATTATTTTAGACTTAAGTGCGTGTATTGAAAGAGTGTGGCGCGTGATGGCTGGGAGGACAGGATTCCTACCAGATCGGTGTGGTTATTAGAAGAAATTACAGGATGCAGTAAACCTTTGAATCACCCACTCGCCTCCGGAGGAGAGGAACATCCCTTGTTTAACTTGTTACTCAGTCTCAGCTGAGCCACACAAAATGCCAATCCCAGGAGTTTCTAGCACGTGTTAGTGACGTTGTTGGTTAGGGAATGACTGCTTTCCTGGAAGTCGTGGCTTACAAAACAAATTATTTAACATCTCTCTTTTTAACTCTAAGCTACCTTGGCACACGTAGTAAAGCGTGCTGTGAGGAGAGACTGCTGTGTCAGGGTGTCACCGGCACAGTGAAAACCAGTTCCAAGTTTGTGACCGCTGGATAGCCAACAAACGCTAAACTGATGTATTTTTCCACCTTCGTTTCCCCAGCTTTCGGATGGGATGTGTTTTGTCTGCCTTCTTGGTAAACTTCACAGGCACTTGGAAGAGGAGCAGTGGGGATTGTCACCATCCCAACTTGGTACCTTTCAATATGGTTAAGAAATAAAGAGGAACCATAATATCTTGATTTTCATGGCACAGACTTAATAAGTCTCCTCTGTTGTTTGAACTAGCATGGGAGATGAGTACTCTCTTTACCTTGGAGAAAGTCTTGTAGCTTTTTGGGTAAAGAAACGCTACCTTCGTGTAAAGTCCACTGCCCTGGTCCAGCTTTGACTGTGGCCTAATTGTTTTCTCCATCATTCTGCCCCACCCTTATTTAGTTTGCATACAGCAGTGCCTCCCAAGCACTGGATGCTTTCCAGGCATTCAAAAGGAGATGTTCTTTGCTCCTTGAGTTCTTAAAGCTGAAGAACATGAAGGCAGGTACACATAAGTTGTGTGGCTGTGTTCTTCTCTGTTCTACCCAGCAGTGCTTCAGCCCTGCCCTTGAAAAGCCAAAGAGGTGCAAGAGGTGGAATTTCAGCATTTAGCTACTTGCTGTCAAAGGACAGATCTGTTCTTCGGTTTTTCAGCTGGGTTCACGAAGATTTTTGGGGGTAGTTTGCACAAAGTAGCTTTAGAGTAGCCAAAAAACCCTGCTTTTTTTACATTGACTTCGTGTCAGATTCTCTGGGTATTATGTTTGTTTTGGAGAAACATCTTTCGACTGGAAGAAGTGGTTGTCACGGGTGGATTCCTCATCTGGGGACAAACCAAGCACAGCCATAGGTGAACACCCTGACTTGTATGATGGTGTAACACTTAGAACAGCCTCTTTGTGACATCCCTTGGATTGAATTTAGGTTACTCGGATATTGTCACTCCTGTGAAACAACTTCTTGTTTAGCTTTTCAGATAATTTCTGCCCAGTGACAATATGTAACGCTTCCTCAGTGCATCTGGGACCTTTTCTGTCTTTGTGAATTACATTTTAATTTACAAGTAGAGTAATAATTTTGTCTTTTTTCACCTCTTTTCCAGGAAAAGCCTTTTATTGGCAGAATAATAATAATAAAAACCCCGTATAGACAGATTTAAATTGCACCATTGAAAGTCTCTGCACTGCACAACCCATGACACAAGTTCTTTTAGAAGCCAGAAGCGAGTGATGTCCTATTTAAACGTCACTGTGCTGGAGTAGCATAAATGCTGATGTTTACTGCTGAACTACTTGGGAACTGGGGGAGGGAACCAAAAAGCTTTTCCTCTTTGAACTTAATCTTACCATGGTCACGGTGCTGTAAGATCTAGAGGGAAGAGCATCAGCAATCCTGATGGTCGTGTGCTCTGCAGGGGTGTGTGGAGCCAGCATCCCTTGGTATGAGGGTTTGATACCAAGGGCCTTCCTTCATCTGCTGTGGCCAAGGAGAGACAGCCCACAGAGGAAAGAAGCAGAACTGCCCTTGTGGCTAGTTTGTGTGGTCACTCCAGTCTATGCAGCGAGTATTGACTGGGCTGGGCTGCGGTACTGTAGAAATCTGGAAGAATTTGGTGCTATGGTAACTGCCGAGGCTGCTGGTGAGCGACTGTTCTTCTGACTCAATCACTAGTGTGTGTCTGCGTTTGTTTTTGTCTGGCTGCTCTATTTGGAATTGATCTCCTGATGCAGCAGTTTTAAAGCTTCTGGGGAGGGGGGAGGGGGGGGCAGTTTGAAGTATTCAAAGTTCAGTGCTGAGAAGATGGTTTTAGGTGGTCACTTTTGCTTTGCTTTAGTTGAGGTAGCTATCTTGCATATCATGGATAATGGATTTAAATGTATCTTTACCCAAAACCCTTAAAACAATATTTTTTTCTCCTGTTTGAAAGTGGGTGCTAACATTTTTGGCCATCCTCCAAGAGGTTCTTTGAATCCCTCAAAAAAGGACTTCAGATACCCCATGTGGAGCCTGTCCACACCTGAAACCTCCAAAACCAGGGATGATATGGACAGGCAGACTCTGTAGTGATTTATGTTAAAGATACTGAATGTTATAATTTATTAATTTTAAAACCCCCAAGCAGTAGGTTGTGTTTGATGCCCATAAATACTGTTTAACTAGTTCTGAATTTGTTGTAAATGCAAAAACTGGTTTGGAGCGTTTGGACTCAAGGAATGAGAGAAGCTGTTTCACGCCAAGAACTTCAGAAAGCAGCTGGTGCTGGTGGTGGAGTTGAAGATGAATGTTATCTCTCCATTTTCAAGAGAACAGTGTGATTTTTCTTTTTTAATCTGAGGCTTTGTAGGTCTCAAAGCTGATTTCATCCATCACTGCTGCTATGTTAATCAATTGTAGATGAGAAAAGCAAAATAGCTAAGCAATAACCAGCAGTCAACTGTGTGACAGTTTGAAGTTCTGGTTATAAGCTATAGGCTGTGGAGCTGAAACCCTGTATGGTGAGAGGGTCTTACTTTATTTTAGGTTGTCTGCAAATTCTGTGTAATTTATTTTAGATTGTCTACAGGTTCCTTGTACAGTTGCACAGTCGTTATAGTCTTGTTTTTAAAGTTTGTCTTAAGCTTCAAATGAGAGCATAAGTTGAAGAGCTAAATTTTGTGAACCAGGAAGGCTTGTGGTCCTGTTATTTATTTTCACTTCTTTTTTTTTCCAGTGACACCTTGCCATGGTGTTGTCTATTTAGATTAAAGTCTAAACTGAAATTTAGAATTCCTGTATTTGTAGCACTTTTATAAAAGTACAAGCTGCTAGCCCTAATTTAGAGCTGTGTTGCCTGAAAACGGAACGATACTATTGTGTGTGGTTTTGCCCTTGGTTATGTGTGTGGGATTTGCTGCAGCACACAAAAGAGGGAGAATGAATCTGCATAGAAAATGATCAAGTTAAGCAGGATAAGCTGAAGTGGGAGATGACCTATTTTATCTGAGTTCAATAATTATGTTATTTCTTGTCGTTTCCAACAATTTCCTCGCTCTTTCCACCCTTATGGTGGGGACATGGTGTGATGACCCATAAAGGATGGGGACAGTGGGAGGCCACCTGAGTGCTGCAGTGGTTCTGATGAAGCTGTGTGCTAAGGGCGTGTGTGCAGAAGTGGTGTCTGTCTGCCATCTCTTGTTAAATTCCAGGGGTGTCAACAGCAGCAGCAGTACAGGCAGCGGAACAGGCAGGCACCCTTGGGCAGTAAGAAGGGATGAGTTGGCCAGTGGCCCTGTGCTAGTGGAGCTGTGCTGTGTGACACTCAACCTAAGGAAACTGACACCACCATGCGATGGAGCTGCAGTAGAGGAGACAAAGTGCCTGCAGTTTTATGGTGTTTCACCTTCAGCTCAGCCAAATAGGTCAGGACGTAAGAAGCATTCCCTCTGGTGAGAGGCACGTCCTGCTTGTTGAACAAAATTTGGCAGTTGCCAGCAAATCCAGGAGGTTTTTGGCTTGCTAATGTGAGCCGGTGAAGGTGGTGGGGATGGTTCTGCCAGAGTTAATTGAGTGGTTTGCTCCTCAACAGGTTTTTGTGAAGTGCTTTTGGGCCTGCCAATGTCAGGACCAAGCGCTTTGGTATTTATTACACCAGGCTTGGATGGTGCCTTCCTTGTGTGTTCAAACAATTTGGAGCTTTGAATCACAGTTCCCCCGAGGCTTGAATGATTGGCAGAGGTGACACTTCTCACTGCTGTCTGAAGCCATACAGACTGGAAATGCAGTTCTAGCTGTGGCCTGTGATCCCAACTGCTTGCATGTGTAATGGAACAAAAGCCAAACCAGCAAAACCCATACTCTGTAGCAGCAGAAGGTTCCAGACTCAGTAAGAATAAGGAAACTGAAATACTCATGAGCATGCTGTTGCATCTGCCAATGGGCTAAGAAGGTGGTGAGGAAGAGCTGGAGCTCATCCTGCATATATAGGGAGAAATCTTCCATGTTGTGCCTGGAAGGCTGCAAGCATAGCATTAAAATTCAGGTTATTCTTTACAGATGTATGTCGTGTGACTGCATGAGAGTAAATTTTCAGATGCTGTAAATGGCTGCTTTGCAGAGGCTAGTCAGGGAACTCGGGAGAAATGATGTAACTTCTGACTCATGCTCTGAGCGGTGCAGTTGTTTCCAAAAACTGGGTGTTCATAAGTTGCTCTGCAGCACTGATCGTAAGAACTCATGTTGAGCATCCTTTGAGAAGCACTATAAATAGGCCCCCACACCTGCCAGTTCAGTGTTCATAAAAAAATAACCTCTCACCACCCAACAACAAAAAAGCCAGAAAACAAACCCATTTCAGTTGAAGCAGCTTGTTTAAGAAAGGTTGATTAAAAAGTTGCAATCTTAAAGGTAGAATGCCTTCAGATGGTGTGGAGACTGTTTAAGGAGATGTGACATTGGAGGAGCAGAGTAAAAGTGTGTGAACTGTTTGACAAACTCAGCAGGCCTGACAGTTGATGTAAATAGACACGAGGATGAGAGAAGATAGGGGATGCACCCTTTTATTCGATGAGAAAAATGGAAAGAGCCAACATAAGTTTTAAAAAACCAGTAAAGTTGACCAATGTGACTTGAGGGACATCTGGCTCAAGGCCTGAAATGTTAAAGGAGTATTTTTCCTTCCCAAAACATGAGGGATGGGAAGCAAGCTGGATGGCATGTAAAACCAGGAGATGATTCAGGAAGGGCTCTGAGAAGATACGAATGTTTAGAGGTTCCCAAATGCCAGCCTTTGCTTTTAAAGCATTACCTGCCTCAAGTCAGAGTTAATGCAACAAATATCATTTATCAATAGAACACATGCCTGTCTTTGGTTTTAAATGATTATTTGGCTCCTGTTGAAGGGTTAATACAACAACAGTGTTATTTATCCATAAAACACAAAACCAAACCATTAGGGGTTATTTGGTCTTCATTCAAGAGTTTTAATGGCTGAAATATTTCATTCTTTAGCTGTGGAGTGTGATGTTTAAAAAGTCCCAATTACAGAGGAGGAGAGAGATGTGTCTCGGTGGCTTTTTTTTTTTTTTGGTCTAATTTTTAAGGCATCCAAAGGATCACATAGTGCTCTCTTAAAAGCCTCCTCTGTCCTTGAGATCTCTGCATCAGAGCAGAATATCCTTTGTTGCTTTTCTTTAAGTGGACACACACTAGGTTCAGGAGCCCTTCAGCCAAAGAGCTGCAGGGCTTGTGGCGATGTGCCAGGCAGTAGTCATCGTGGCGTGTTTTGCTTGTGAGTTCAGGGTTGTTCTGTAGATGAGGAATCAGTCTTTCCTGGATGATCTCTCCTCCTTGATGACAAAGAAGAAAGCTGGGTTCAGCTGGTACAATCAGATCAGGACTTAGCTTGTGGTGTATGCGTGTGCCCCAGGAAGTTCTGTCTTGTCTCAGCTTGGTCGATACCCTGCTTTATGCACTGCTAGCCAAGACTTTGCTGCCCTCCTGAAGTCGAGATATCATTGAATAAATTGGGTTAGAAAGGGTCTCTGTAGGTAGTCCAGTTCAGCTCCCCACTCGGAGCAAGGCCAATTTCCAAGTTAGATCAGGTTCTTCAGGACAATGTGCAGTCAACTTTTGGCTAAGAGTGGCAATTCAGTAGCATTTCTGGGCTCTTCTGGCAGTGTTTGATCACTCACAGTTAAAATATTTTTAGTAATGTCTAACTGGAATCTTTTTTTGTTACAACTGGGCTTTTGTCTATTTGTCCTGAGCCTGTATTATGATGTCTTTACCTCAAGTCTGTGTCCCTGCAAGCATTTCTTTTACTCTTGGTCTCTTATTTAAACTGATTACTAGTCTGCAAGGTAACTTTCTTTTTATATCAAGAAAATTTCGTTAAGATCATCTCGTGAAGGACCTTACCAAAGCCTCTCTGCTTTCCAGCAAAGAGGTTTTTGCTCCATAACTTGCTTATGGTGCTCCAGAGTCTGTTCCTTGTCCTTCTCATGGCAGTTGTTGGTGCTGGAGCATCCTTGGGTAGGGATGTTTGGCAGGATGTATTTTCTATCATAACAGGAAAGTGGAGACCAGCAGTTCTTGTTCATAAAAAGCAGAACATTTTCACTGATACATAAGATCAGAAGAGCAACTAGCTGCTGTTGTCTCAGCTGACAATTGCCACAATGCTCTCCTTCACAGCTCCACTCAGGGGACTTTCAAAGGAGTCCCTAGGCCAAAGACAACCCAAAATCTTCCAGTCTGGACTCTGCAACAAAGGTACCAGCAGTTATGGTATCCCTCCCCAGATGAAATGGGTTTTTTTTTCTGTTTATACAGAGTTACTGAGGAGTAGATAGTCTATAGAGAACAGGTTCTGACATTCTTACAGTCCTTTGCAAGTGTAGGTTTCAGGATGAATGCACAAAAGTCTTGCCTTGTCTCCACCTGGTTCATGTTTCTCCGAAGCAATGCTGGTCTTTACTATTGAGCTTTCTATTTCAGGATGTACTGCAGACTGCGTAGGGCTTAATTTTTTTCTGAATCCTTCCTACTCCACTTTTTGAGGCAGCAGAAACGTTGGGGATATCTTTTGTTAGGCTGTGTCTTGGCAGCCTATAATGCCTCCTTGGCAGGAGCATGCCCAGGCAGATGCTGGCTGACCTTTGGCTGACAGCTCCTTGAGCACAGGTGAAGCAATCCCTGTTTGTGCTGGAGAAGCTCCTTCTGTCATGACCTTCCTCAAGGTGAGGAAGATTATTTCCCAGGTGGGGCCAGTCAGATCTCAAAGTTTAGGGCTGCTCTCTGCGGGAAGCCGTCATTTCACTTGTGTCCTGGGACTTAAAGCAGTGCAAAACACACTCAGGGCATTTGATGGTGTTTCTGAGGCACTTGTGTCCAAACTGGGTTGTGCTGGAGTGTCCACGGCCCTGGCTTAACAAGCAGGGTGCCTTGAGCTCTTCTTTTTTTGTAGACAGGCTGCAGGCTTTTAGCATTTTTTTCAGAGAATATCAGATTTGCCATGTAATAACGTACATCCGAGGTATTTTGGAAACCCTCACAAATCTCTCTTTATCCTTCTAAATGAGAAATAAGAAATGAGCCAAATGTCCCGGAATCTGTCCTTTGACTGGAGAGTTTCCGAGATGAACCTGCTTGCACTAAATGCCATCAGGAGGTTCAGATCTTCTGTTCCTGAACTGGCTGCTGCCATAGCCTCTTCTGGGTATTTCCCCAAGTTCAATGATCTTCTTCCTATTTCCTTTATCAAATGCTAACGCTTTCCTGGTGCTCGTGCAGTTACATAATTTGTACACGGTGAGAGCTGAAGGACCTGGGCTGGCCTTTCTTGCTTGTAGCCAGCCACTACTTTGGCATTCCCCTGTTTATCAGCGTTCACCCCAAGAAACCTTAACCTTGAAGAGCCCTAGTCTTGTGACAGGGAAACACTGAGCTCATTGAAGGGCAGTTATGAGTCCAGCAATAGGTTCTCCATATCATGCTCATGCGTTGTTTTTCTCTGAAGATAACCCTTAGAGATCAGTGGAGCAATAGTTGTGGTCCCTGTAGCATAGGGAAGAGCAGAAAAGGCTCTGTCTGTAAAACTTGTAATTAATAGATAGGATATTGAAACCCAGGACCTCTGCTGTAGCAGCCTCCAAAATACTCTTCCTTCTGATGCTCACTACCTTAATACCTGGAAGTGAAATTGACAGTAAGATGATGGCTTTTGCTGATGGTCATAGAATGGCTTTAGTTGGAAAAGACCTTCAAGATCGGGTCCCACTATTAATATATGAAGCTAACTAGAGTTGTAAAATCAAGGGCTGACCGCGGATGATAAAATTAAAGACGCAGTTCAAACTGGGTAGATCTAAAATGATTCTCATAGAGGGGAGAGTGAACAATCCAAATTTGACACAAAAAATGGTCTCTGAGCTGCCTTTTACAGTGCAAGGACAAGTTCTTTCTGTTCCCATTTCATGGAGAAATCAGCTCGGTTCTCATCTGCAGTCGAAAAAATAAATGGAATAATAAAGACTAGGAGGGTGAGGAACAGAAACCAAAATGCAGAACATCATTATACTGCTGTCTGTAATAATCACCGTGTGCTTGTGTCCAGAATGGTGCTTGTGGTTCTGGTTTCCCCCCACTTCTCAAAGATGATAAAAGACCTGGAAGTGTAGCAAGAGTATTAAGAGGTGTAGATGAGCTTCCCTAAGAGGAACAACTGAGTAGACTATGAGTAGTCAGCCTTAAGAAGAGACCACTGGGGAGTGGGGTGTGAATGAGGACTTTAAAATCCCCGAGAAAGTTGCTGTCTGTTCCAGTTCTAAACATGCAAGTGCCAAGGAGAACTAGCTGGGGCAGCAGCTGAATGGTGGAGCTGCAGGATGTTGCCTTTTCAAGCATCTTACTAAGGTTCAGAAAGCGATCAGATGAGTGGAGGAAAATCTATTGAGGTGTGAAACACAGAAAAGATACTGCTCTCTTATTAATCACCTATAAAAGTAGGGTTGGGTTGGTTTTTTTTTTCTGATATATTAAAAAAGGCAAAACAAAGCAACAGTTCCAAATCCAGCAATTTAGTTGCTGATTGTTTTCCAGTCCTTCTTCTACCCATTGCTAAGGAGTAGCCGTAGCTGTATATTAGAAAGCCAGCAGTCACTAAAGCAGACTGACATTTTATCTTGGATTCAAGCAAAGACTGAAGGAATGGGAAATCTTTAGTGATTTCAACATTCTTACCTTAAATGATTTGTGGATTTAATTTTTTTTTTTACCTCTGTATTTCTGCTGCAGGAAATCTTGCGGCTATTCTGTGCTTGACTGATATTTTGTTTGGTTTTGTTTTTGAAGGTACATGGGAATAGGACTTTCTGCTCAAGGGGTCAACATGAACAGGCTTCCTGGTAAGTCACTGGTCGGGTTTGTTGTGGCTGACAGTCTGTGTTAAATGTTCATTTGAAATAAAGGTTTTAATTTATATGTGTTCATTAGTGAATATGTGTTTTATGTCTGAACATTTCAAATGTTTGAGTGTTACCCTAACCCAAGTTACTAGTTTTGTTAATGTAGCCATGATGTTAGCAGATAAGAGAAATTAAATTAACGAGTAATGGATAAGATGATGAGCTTTCAGACATGCAAGCTCTTCTTTGCACCTGAAAAATAAGTAGCAAAATAATTTGGCATTTTGCCTGAATATCCCATTTGACAAATTTACATGAAAGAATCTGAAAAGGACAGGAAAATTGGCTTGTCATATTATCTCCCTTTTCTTTCCTTTCCAATTCCCCACCAAAAAAATAGGAAAATGTGGTAGAGTGGTATTTCAAGTTAATATTGTTGCTTGCTTTGTTTGAAATGTTTGTTTGGTTAGCTGCAAGGTGTTTAAGTACCTTCTTTTTAGCAATAATTGGTAATATTTCTTTTAAAATATACAATTTAAGTTAAAATTCTAATTTCCAGATTTGGATCTACACAGTGACTTCTGTAGCAGGAATTCTTTCAGCTAGGTTTGAAACTAGAAGTTGTCTGTGTTGCGGTAGGAAGTGAATGTTCTTCAGGTGCCGGAATGAAGTGACAGCTGGTTCCCAGTGGTACAGTTTGTTTGGGTTTTTGTTGGTGTGTGGTGTGGGGTTTGTTTTTTTGTTTGTTTGTTGTTTTGTTTCAGGTTTGGGTTTTTTTTTTTTTTTTTGGTCTTGGGTGTGATTTACTGCTGGGGGAGTTGTTTTAAAGCTGAAATGGGTGTTCAACCCTTGTTATGCATCTTGGTGCCCCCCAAAGGAGAATGGTTTTTGTAACAAAAAGTAAGAGGTTCTGTAGGGTTTGCACTAAGACCCTTGTGAATTCACTTCCCAGTGAGGATCTTGCTTTCATCTTCACTGGTAACTTGTGTATTCAGAGAGCAGAACATGGTGGGTTTTTGTGTTTTTTTCCTCCTTATAGCCTCCAGTTGAAAACATTGCAGCATTGGAGCAAAATCCCTGACTGTACTGTCAGCAAAATATGTGATTCTGTAGCTTTGTTATAAATTCCTGAAATGTGTATTTATTTCAGTAGCTATGTTACTGAAATTCTGCTAAGGCTGCAGATGGAGTCTCAGCAAGAAGACGAAAAGGAGACCAAGGCAGATGGGCAGATGGGGATTTCAGAAAAGAAACTCCTTCCTGGTGCCCATTCTTTTAATCGTAAATCTGCTGCTGAATTTTGGAGTTGGAACAGCTGCCTTGGCTTGTTACTGAAGGATGGAGATCTTGGAATACACGAGGGAGCATTTGGGGCCTTTTGCATTGATGAAGAAATTTGGACTTGTCGGCTAATTGCATTAGTTAATTCAATTAAGATTTCACTGGTGAAACAACAGTGATGTTGTTTTGGTGACAAATGTCAGTGCAGCCTGTGGGCCAGTCATAAATCACAACCACGGTTCACGGTTTTTATGCAGACTTCCCTCTTCCAGGTACCACCTTGATTATGTTTGATCAACCTGAGGCAGTGGTCTGGCCGCTGTCAGAGGCAACTCCTAAGACCGGTTGGTCTGATTGGGACACAGACTTCCTTGTATGTGTCTTCCTCTGGTAATTTCAGACCTGCCCAGGACCTTTGTAAAACCTCTAACTCTGGTGATATTTAGGACTCCGCTGGACATGGCCTGGACCAGCCTCACCTAATTAAGCCCCCTTTGAACAGGGGTTACACCAGGTGACTTATGAAGCTCCCTCTCCTCCTTAGTTATTCTACGTTTCTATGTCAACTCTGTTTTTGGGAGAATAGTTTCAGAGATACCAATGTTTTAAAGAAATTGCATCTCTCTGCAAACTATATTTGTAATAATTTTTATGACAAAGGGATATTTTATATTTATGAGGAAAGGCTGAGAGACCTGGGGCTGTTTAGCTTGGAGGAGATGGAGGTGGTGTCTTATCAATGCTTTTAAATAAAATTTGTATAAATATCTATGGGGCTGGTGTCAAGAAGATGGGGCCAGACTCTTGTCAGTGGTGCCCAGTGGGGGCAACGGGCACAAACTGGACCCAGGAGGTCCAAACAAACTGCATGGCTCTGTATTGCAGCTCAACAATTATCTTCCTGGCTTTTGGAGAATGAGTCTGATTTATTTATTTTTATAGTATATTACTGAAGTAACTGAAGTGAGGAACATGTATGAGGCTTAACTGTTATCAGGTCCTTCACAGCATGGAGTAAGCGAGAGTTTACAAGGAAGTGACAGACCTTGGAGTCTTGACTTGGCTTCATGTCAAAGTAGAATTTTAACTTTTTGTGACCTGAAACCCTGCCAGGCTTATCTTCTTAGTCCTCCTTCTCAGTCACTTCTACTTTAACAGATGAAAATTCGCTCAGCGTGCAGGCAGGGCAGTATGTGACCAGTAGAGGTTGTGGTTTGGGAGCCCAGAGCCTGCTATGGGAGCCAGAGTTGGTCCCTTTCTTGTTCCCACTTTGAGTGGGGATCTGTGGCACCCTGTCAGCCTTAATTCAAAGACCAGTCTTGTGTCTCGCACTCCTTTTCCCTCCCCGAGAACAAAGGGTTTGGCCATATCCAGTTCCAAGTCAGGGCATTTATGCTTTATGTGAAACTTATTTTGGCTTCAGCCCCGCATGATGCTGGTTGGGGTAGTGTTGAGCTTGCTGTCAAGGTTGGAAGTGTGGCTGGAGCACCCTGAGCGTCTCCCTAAACTGCCTGTGTTGTGAACAGAGGCTGCTTTTAGAAGGAGGGTGCCCTGGCCTTGCCCAACTCAAGGTTCCTGTGGCCATGATTTGAAATTCAGTCAGCAGCTCTGAAGTTATTGTGGGATTTTTATTAAAGTGCCAACTTGAGAGACCGTGACACATCTCCTTTTTTTAATTATTTTTTTAATTTTTTACAAGACGTTTAGAACACTGTTTACTAATAAACATTCTGCTTTGAACCAAGAGCTTTTATGGAAATGTCTGCTCACTTTGTTCTCTGGGTACCATTTTTTTAATGTGTGCTCAGCATTTTGGTATCTGAGGATGAAATTACATGTTACAGTTGAACTGATCTAACTCGCTGTCATCAAATGAGAGAAACTCAACCCTTCGTCCCCCCACCTACAGCTGCAAGCCCCTGGCTCTGACACTTGTCACCTCCTTTGCCAGGCCAGCCTTTTTGAATACTATTTTTCAGCCCTGAACCCAATAAGTTTTTTGTGAGTCCAACTCAAAATGCATTGGTGGTTTGCTACAGGTTTCACCCAGCCTTCTAAAATGGGAAAGATGAGACGTGTTCTTGTCTCTAATGTGGCTGAAATGTTCATTCTGGAGATGATTCTCCCCTTTGTGTGGTGTTCTGCATTGGCTCAAGTCCTTCATGCTGTTGAGACATAAAGTTTCCTTCACTGTATCTCTTTGAGGGTAACTCAGCAGGAACATAGAGCCCCGCAGACAGGGAAGAAGGGATGATACTATGGTAGAAGCAAGGTCTTAATTCAGCCTAAAACGTTGTGAAACCATACCCTTAGGCATACCCTGCTTCAGATTCTGAAATGGCACCGATAGGATCTGGCCAATCGCTTTGAGAGACTTTAAACACCCTCCGGTTAATGACTGACTGGCTCTGCTATGCAGCATTATGCATGTTAAAGGCTGTGCCAGCTTTCGCTCCTCAGTGCTTTGTTTTATGAAACTTCGATTATTTTTTCACCTTTTCAAATGAAAAAATACTGCTTGACTTATTCACTGTCTGCCTACTTCAGACTCCCTAGGTAAAGAACAAGCTTGCAAATTCAAGAACATTTTAGAGACTGGAATTAGAGTGCAGCCAGATAAACCGGCAGAAGTTGGTGTACAGAATCCAGCGCTGTATTGGGGTTTGGCTTCGGGGACAGTAATGCCTTGAGCCAGGTCAGCAAAAGCAGGAGCAGTTTGTCCAGCTGTCCTGTCTCTTTGTTCACCAAAATGTCCTTGGGAGTGCTCTGTTTCTGTAGACACACAGATAAAATAAAAATCAGTGCAAGAAATTAAGACTTCCCCATGTTCCCCTCCTCTGTGAATGCCATCCATCCTGCTCCATAAGTCACCAGCATGATCAACAGGCTTTCCATTTTAGCTTTGTTTGGAGATCCTTTCCTTTGCGTTCTCCTCCTGTTGATAGATTTTTGATGACTTCTGTAGGTAGGACTTTATTTCTTCTTGGCTTATCTTGCATGTTCTCAGAGGAGATGCAAGCAGGAGAACGAGGCTATTGAGGTGTCTGTCTTCCTGTTCCTTTTAGAGGAAGAAGATGCTGGTTTCTCCCCTAGGGATGTTCATGAGGGTTTTTCAGGCAGATGTGCTCTCTTTTGGGGGCAAATAGAGAAGAGAGGCTGGATAGACATAGTCTACTAAGAACCTGTGAGAAACTAAGTGACCTGGGATTGTTCAACCTGCAGAAGAAGAGGTGGGGAAGGGATGTAGTAGGATCCTTTCAATATCTGAAGGAGCTTGCAGAGAACATGGACGTAGACTCCTCTCAGAGGTGCACAGTACAAGGAAGAGAGGCAGTGGGCACTAGTTGCAGCAAATTAAACTC
>JAAGNO010014838.1:30196-43614 GCA_033439905.1 Ceryle rudis
GCTCCAAACTCTTTCTCAAATGGCCGTGTCCTAGGGGGACTCTGTTCGTTCTGCCCTTGATCCGGATCCTTGTGTTCCTGAATCTGGTTCCTGTCTGCTGCTGAGTCTGCTGCTGGGACTTCCCTAGTGCTTGCCCACAGCGTCCGTGGTGACAGTGACTGAATTTCCCAAAGAGCTGGGGGTTTGATAAATATATATATATATATACAGAGAGAGAGAGAGAGAGAGAGAGAGAGAGAGAGAGTTGTATAGATTCCTTTTAATTACTTTCATCAAAGCTGTTCTAGTTTTCTAATTGATAAGTCTCCCTTTGGGGAGGGGTGAGGGGTTAACAGAGACCATTTGCCTCAGGTTCAGACGGCAGCCCTGACACTAAACCTTGGCACCGTGGTGTCTTGCATGTGGCTGGCCTTGTCTGGGGAAACAGCTTTTATGGAGCCTGGCAAAGGTGGTCAGGTCACACCTTGTTCACCCATGATCAGCCCTGGAAAAAGAGTTTGGTGTCTGCAGCTCCTGCAGATGGGAACTTGTAGGGGTGTGGAGGAGTCCCGCTGAGGAAGCTTTTGAGCTCTCCTCTTGGGTAGATCATTAACCAGCTATCTCTACCAACATGCTGTGCAGGAATTGCAAGAAATGCACAAATGTGAATGTTAATGTACCATTGCCTTCCCAGCAGATCTTGGTTTTTGGAGTCATGGTGCTGAAGTGTGGTCTGTAGCATCTGTAATTTATAGCGGGTGGACACACACAGCTTTTATAGGCTGTCAAGAGCCAGCAAAACCAGAAATGCTGAGCTGGCATTTACATTTGTACCTGGAAGCACATGCAGCTTCTTTCCTTCCCCTTGTGGCTGCCAGAGCCTCGGTCCCCACGCGCTCCTGTGCTTTGCTCGTTAGATGTGCCTCTGCTATTTGGGTTATCTCGCACATAGCTGGATACAACTTGTTTAGATGGCATGTGCTCTAAAACATAAGCCTTCTGCTAATAGCTGATACTGGGTGAGTTCACATGGTGTGGAGGAGCTGGACAGATACCTTAAGTGCACTGCATGATACTTGCTGAAGAGTGACAGCAGGGCAGTGGTGATCAAGTCCACAGATGAGGTCAGACTTCACACACGGTCAGAGCTGGAGAGAAACCAGCTCCTGAACCGCAGAACTGGAAGGGTGTGGGGTGTGAATAACATTCTGAATTAAGATTACATTTAATTTCATGGCTATTTATGTGAAAATTAGGATTGTGTAAAGTAAAAGTTACTGCCTTTTTCCACTTCAGATCCATGTGTTTGTGTGTACTGATTGTATCAATTGTCCTGGCTGCAGCCAGAGAAACTGCAGCCAGCCCTTTGGTCAGGTATTTTTAGGGAGGCATTGTTTTTATTTTCTTTCTCTCTTTCTTTTGGTCTTTTCAATTGGACTAGATTTTGGGTGCACAGACTTCAGGTTTGAATGGAGGAGGCAGAGTGAAAGCTGAGGTTTCAGTAACGGTGCTTCACCCTGGAATAGCTGGGAAGGTGCTTTAGCCACCTCATTCAAGCTGAACAAAACTCTGAATCAGTATTTCAAGGCAGTTGCAGTGGCCTTGGAAGATTAATCAAAGTGTTTGCACTGGCTGTTAGGTGCTCAGGCACCAGTGTGGGTGATTCTTACCCAGGGGGTATGGCTGTCCTGTGTTTCTGTGCTGTAACTCTTTCAGTGATGGGCTGGCTCATCATAGAGGTTCTGCTCGCTTTTCTCATGCAGCATGTTCCCAGAAATGTAGGATCCGTGTACTCTACAGCCTGCCATTGCATGGAGCTTTCTGTCATCGAGCAGGTTCTGCTGGGTTTGTGTCATATGAACACAGAGTCTCTGAAGTGGAGCAGAGATGGCATTGTATAGTGGGGTTTGTGATTTGGCCTTCCCCAGTACCACAGGTTGCATCTCCAGTTGTGTAGCACAGATTATGGACAATCAAGGTAATCTTCATGACCGTTAAGAGATGATTAGCAATTTAGAGATAGTAATTTAGCTGCCAGCAATAGTTGTAATCAGTATTGCTTGTCTTTCAGATTAAAAAAAAAAAAAAAATATATAGTGGTATCTATTATTGGAGCTTTTCAGATAAAAGGTAACATTAGCACAAAGCTAAATTTCACTACAACTCAAACTGGTGGGTAGCAGCTATTGTTACTGAGAGATAAATGAGTCTCTTCAGTTGCTTTCCCTTAACTGATATATTTAAAAGTATTTAAGAAACCTCAGTTTAGAATCTAGCAGATCTTACTGCAACCCCTTGACATCATGAGATGCACTTCTTCTGAAAAACTTCTCTCTCCATAAGGTCTTATATTTGTATAAATATTTTTGTTTGTAATTTTCTTACCTTATTAAATACTATTTTAGGGATTGTTTTTATTAGTAGCTGGATTCTCACCCCCTGCATTCCTCAGTGAGCTCCAACATTGCTTTTGGCCGAGTCACTTAACTGCTCTGCCTCAGTGTCTCTGTAAAATGACTCTTGCCCTTGCAGGATTTGTCTGAAGGTTTTTATTTTATAGAGGTGTTCTTGCCCATCAGCTAAAAGTTGAAAAGTTGGCCTATAAATGAGCATATTTAGTCTGAGATTTGAAGCCTGTGTTTGCAATAAGCTTTTGTATCCAGCATGCTCTTTGTCTCTGCCACTTCAGATAAATAGCAAAACTCCTCATCTGACTTTTTTTTTGTCCCCATTGTTTTGCACCCCTGCTCTTCTCCCCACCCCCTCCAGTGTGGTGCGTCGGGGAATATAATAGGTATAATAGTACAGGGGTGACCTGATCATGCTAGAGAGCTTTTCTGAGCCATGCCTTTGTAGATAGAACCAACCGGTTTTGTAGTTGTGCTTTAACCATGTTGTTCTCTTCACGGGGCTATAAATGGCTTGTAGCACAGCTTGGCCTCTCTGGTATAGAGAAGACCAGATGATGATGTTGTGACTCTGGCAGAAGATAGCCCATCAAGCTTGTAAGTTTGCAGGGCTTGCCATCTTTATTAATTCAATGAAGGAGGATTTATTTTTATCTTGATTACTGTATTCTGTGGTGAGGTGCATGCTAATTAGTAGTGAAATGGGTTCATTCTGGGGCAGGTGGAACAGACCATGCCTGTTGACAAGGCATTGCCTGTGTTGCAGCCACCCAGAGCCTTCTGTTGTTGTGGTGTGTGGGGGTTGGTTGTTTTTTTTTTCTCTTTATGAGTCAATGGGTAGTGTTATTTTATATAATTAAGCGTAACCTGTGGTTTGCTGTTGTTATGAAGGCTGCTTAACACAGAGCCTCTGTCAAATAGTAGAAGTTGCTGATCTGGTCTAAAAATTGCCATGTTGGATCAATATTGTTAAAAAAATGAAATTTTATAGCATTACTTTCTTGTAGTCTCTGGTGGATCAGGCAATGCTTGTTCACACCCATGTTCTGCTGGATTTCCTGAACTCCTGCAGGCCTTTTTAGCTGGCTGTGTTGGTGTCTTTCTGATCTTTGGGTCACTGTGTCCTTTTGTTCCTTCTCCCTGTTAGTGTGAAGGAGATGCTGTGATTTTACTTCCCCCCCCCCCCCTTGGATTCTTGCCACATTGGAGCCTTTCTCCCCTGAGGATTAGATCTGAGCTTTGTCTCTTTTACAGTTGCTAGTGCAAGTACTTTTTTTTCAAAACTATTGAATGGCCTCTGAGCCAAACCTCCAGCCAGGCCTGCCAAGAGTCCTTCACTCCTCGATTAGCATCATCTGGTGTTGCTCTGTAGCGGCCAAACTGGCCTTGGATAAATCTGCTTGGTCTGCTGGGAACTGGGGTAAGAAGGAGGCCAGTGTACAGCAGTCCTTCACTGGGATGTGTGCAGTGCTGTGGTGCACTGCACCATTACCTTGTACATGATTCACTGAGTGTGTCCAACCCCTGCTTTAGGTTTGTCCTCTTCGGAGCGAGGTGGGGTTATTTTCTGTATAGACACAGGTCCTGCAGTGCAGCGTTTGGGCCGTGACTGCATTTGAAGTTATTTTGCCACTTTGGAGAAGTCGGAGGTGCTACAAGAACAAAGGTGCACAGATAAAAAGTTGGGGTGTTGCTAGCTTGGATTTCTTCATTTCATAAGCAGGTTTTGGGGACATTTTTTCTTCTTTGACACTTCCCAGGCAGATGTCCTGGCCTTTGAAGTTCTGCCAGGAAGATGCTGTAACATGCTAAGCACGCTGCTCCCTGGTCCTATTCCTGTCCTGCAGCTGGTGTCGTGACAATACCTCCTCTTACATGAACCAGCTAGACAGCTATCCCATGCCAGGACCACGTGTTCCCTATTCCCAGCACCCCAAACCTATAGCCTAGGTTGCTGTGGCTGCTAAGCAGCTATTTTTATAAGCTAGTTCTGGAAACCAAGAGATCTGTTGCAACAGGATTAGTTGCTCTGATGCTGAAGTGTGGTTGAATGAAAAAAAAAAAAAAACCACAAAGCTACCTCCTTGCTCTCACATGAGCATCTGATGTTTGTGCAACTTTGTGTGGTTTGGCATAAAGGCTATAAAACGGAACTACAGCTGAGGTGCTGCTGCACCCCAGATGCTTCTTGGGGCAACAGGTTTTTCTTGACCAGGTGTTTAGCTTCTAAGGCCGTAGGAGCGCAGGGGTTTGCTCAGCCTTCCCTTGGCTAGGGGCAAAGACATGCTCCACGGCTCCAGGCTAACATACACAAAAGGCAGGTCCACTACAGAGTCAAGTCCACTGCAGGATGGTAGAGCAGTGAACAGAGGGTGGTTCTGCTTCTGCTGTGGTAACAGCTTCTTCCCTGTATTTATTTTTGTCCTGTCCCATCAAACACCAGTCCGTGCCTGGGACATAGTAGAAGCAACTCTGAACAGCAACATCCTCCTTCTCCCTGCACCATATTGATCTGTTCAGCCTCTGTTTAATGTCCTCTCCCCTCTACTGCCATCATTCTGTTGCTGCCAAAGACCCATAGCTGGCTGAGCAACAGCAGGCTGCTCAACGCAGTGCTTGGAATCAGCCCTTCCTCCAGTCAGAACGGGGTCCAGCAGCAACTGGGCTCTACTGGGAGCTGCTCGCTGGCTCCACCCTCAACATCCCATTCCCCAAGCACTGTGCAAGCAGTTTGTGCATCTGTTTCTGTTGGACTTTGGATTCAATAAATCTCACTAAAATGATTTTGTTTGGTTTATTTCAGTGTGTTGACACAAGTTCTCGTCCCTCTGCGGCTGCTGTTTGCACACTACTTGCCCTGGTGTGGGAAGCTGGGATTGCTGGCCAGAGGAGTGGGAAGAGGAATGCCCCAGGCAAAATACTGGAACAAGAACAGGGAGGGGAGAAAAAAGTGTTTCAAAATACAAAAGAAAGTAGCTACAGGTAAAATTTGGAAAGATGCAGAGACTGCAGAGCAGTCCCTGGGGTCTGTCCTGAAGAGTGACCCTCCAAACTCTCGCATTCCTCAGGGTACAACAGATACGAACCTTATTTACAAACCCTCAGATTCTTTCTGAGGAGCTTCCATCTCCTCTTCATATGGCCATATGCACACGTAGCCAACATTACTTACTGCTTTAGATGTTTCAGGTTTTCCTGGTTGCAGGTCAGGCTACCACTGAGTTTGTTGTGAGCAAGGCCCTGCCCTTTGCATCACCTTCTGTGTCAGGCACTGATTCCTTTTGAACATGTGACTGAGCTGCAGTGGAATGTGTTTCTCCCCTGGAATGTGCACGGGCAGGGAATGGTCCACTTGTCAGTGATAAAGCCCATCTGTCTACCATTGTTTTAAGCCTGGTAAGTGGTAGAGCAGGAAGAGTCTGAGGTGTTAGGCTGTAACTGACTGGAACAACCATCTTTTCCATGATGTCTGGGCCTTGCACAGCTGTCCTTTGGCATCTCAACAGAGGAGAGCTCGGTATGGATCCCTGCGAACATTGCCTTCCCCGTTCTCCTGTGCCCACTGGCAAGTCTGGCCCTGCCTCTGTGTTGTACATGGGCTGATGCCACATGCTTCCAAGGTTAAGCAGCATATTCAGGTCCTGGTGTTCCTAGATGTGTGGTGTAGCCATGATTCTAGTTTTACTCAGTACCTTCCAGAAGTTCTGAGTACATTGCTGGCCATCTTGAAATGGAAAGCTAAAATGATGTGTTATTTCCACAGTGCTAAAAGGTAAACGGTGTCCCAGCCTAACAGTACCACTGCCTCACTCACTATTTTGTGAGACTGAGCCTGGTCTCGGAAACAGAAGATAGGCCCGTGACAAGATCTGCCGAGAAAGTCGAGGGTGGAGCAGGGCTGGTCTTGAATGAGCAAGGTGGGATTGAACAGGGGTGGATGTAGGGTAGTTAGGGGTAGTAGGCAGCACGCTTCATCTAACACCAGTGCTTGCTTCAGAGTGAATGTTTATGAGTTGATCCCATAACCATGTCCTGAAGTAACTCAGGTCTTTTCTTCCACGTGTTCTGGTGTTGCATAATTCTGGCCTGTTTATCAAGCAGTAGCAATGGAACTTGCTGTTTATTTTTTTCACTGTCTGCTGGGATCAACATAGTCTGCCAAGAAGATCAATGTATCTGCTTTTTCTCATTAGCAGGCCAAACAGAACTTCAGTTTGGCCCTGAACATATTTAGATGTCATCCTAAGCCCTACTCATGGTTTCTGGTTTTCTTTCTTCTCCTCTGATTGCACAGTGTGAGCTATTCTGTATCTCTCTGACTGTTAATTAAATACTATAGATGCATTTTGGGTTTGGGGGTTGAAGTGCTCCATTCAAAGGGACATAATTTTAACCTCTTCTTGTTTGCTGACTGCTGAGGTCCTACCAGCACTGGCTCTGCAGGTATATTTGCATGTTCAAAGTGCGCTTGTCTTCAAAATGAGCTGTAGTGAAAACCGGAGATGTAGGAGGCAGGATGTTTAGGTTCTGCTTTGACCACTGCCATGGGCCAGGTGGCCAAATCCTTTGTCCTCTGCCTGCCTCTGCTTTAAAATGATTTTGTGCTTTTGAAGAGAGGATGGGAAATGAAGGAATTGGTGAACTGTGCTAACTAGACCCTCCAGGCACTCTGCCCGCTAGATTTCAGTCTGTAGAGTATGGTGCTTCAGGATCTACTTTTTCTAAGAAAAAGAAAAGCACATTGTCTGATTTGCTTGTCCACATTTCTGAAATTTTGTAAGGAATCTGTGCTTGCGTTTGGGAATTTTTAGACTTGGTCGACAGCACCTAGTACAGTGTCCCTTGCTCTAGATGTCGGCTATCACCAGGAGACTGAAATGGGATGTTATTTAAACCCCACAGCCTGGCTGGAACAAGCTACTGCTCAAACTGTTTGTATGTGGGTACCCCCAGGGTTTCCTTAAAAGCAGGTGCCTGTAGTCACTAGCCCCGATGGGCTGCTCTAGCTGCTGAGGATTGCAAGCTGGTGAGGTGGAAGGTGCTGGAGATGAGCTGTGGGGACCAAGCTGAGCGCAGATGGCAGATGAGGATCCACACAGGAGAGCGTTGTCACCAGAGTAATGATGCATTTTGGACTGGTTATAATAGCTTAATGGAAACATTAGGTCAGTGGCAAAAAAGCATAATAAAAGGGAAAATGCTGTGATTAACTCGTAGAGGGCTAGAGAACAGCATAGAGAGGAGCTACAGCCTGCTGCCTTTCTCCATGGTGCACCTCCATCTCCATTCTCAAAAGCAACACTGTAAATCCAGGAAACATTTGGATAATTATAGTCACAGGCGGAGAATAGCTAAACAAGCCAGGAGTCATCAGTCTGGAAAAGGGGTGATTATGTGGGATTTTGTAGAGGTCTATATAATGATATATGTTCTGGAGAAACCAAATATGTAGTTTACCATCTTCTCCAGTGCAAGAACTATAGGTAGTAGAAGTAGTAGGAGGCACGTTCTCATGCATCTTGCAGTTAGGCTGTTGAACTCCTTGTTGCAGGACACGGTGGATGGTACAAATGTTTAAGGAGGACTGGACAGCTGAATGGAAAGAAAATTCTTTGAGGAGCTCTGAGGGAATAGAGTCTCTATCTAGCTCAGTGCTGCGGGTGGTTGGAAAGCTGTAACGCTGTTCAAGGAGAGCATGACACATACGTGGACTGTGCTTGTAGAGGATCCTTTTCTGGGCTGACCCCACATCCCTTCTGGCCAGCTGTTTTAAGAACATGGAAATAACATCTCATCTCTGCCTTCTGGGTCACAACAGTGGCTTCTGAAAGTACTTGAGTACAAGTGGTACGCAAAGGTTAAAACGTCTGGAGAAGTTGCAGATGTTAAGTGTGGGGAAGGCACAGAGGAAGTCTGAATCAGCCCTTCTTAAAGCAGGTTCTGTAAAGGAAGAAGCTGCTGAGTAACTGGAGGTGTGAATAGTGTCGTGGGAGTCAGAGAAAAGGCTGTAGTATCCTAGACCTATTACTAGGTGGCGATAGTAAATTGTTAAT
This sequence comes from Ceryle rudis, assembly GCA_033439905.1. NCBI lineage: Eukaryota > Metazoa > Chordata > Aves > Coraciiformes > Cerylidae > Ceryle > Ceryle rudis. The sequence continues at coordinate 38,637 of JAAGNO010014838.1, forward strand.
GGTGCAGACACTCCCAAGTTTTCCGCAAGTGATTTTATATTTGGAGAGAAGTTGGAGGGTGTATTTGTAAAATACATGTGATGAGTTACTCCCCACTCTGCCGGAAATCAGAGATCATGCAAAACGCTTTGGATAGGGATAGGCTATTTAAATCAATAGGCCCAGATAACTCTGACCTAGAAGTGTTAGAACTTCTGGATGTTATTTTTAATTCACGTTATTAGGCAATTTCAGAAGATTGGCTGAAGTTGGCCAGTGCTGGAATGACTCGTATGCCATTGCCCTCGTGTTTATTTTGGTCAGAACTTTAGAAATACTAATACGTTATTTGATTAATAAATAACTAAAGGCGAGGCATATAATGAACACCACTCAACTTACGTTTGTGGTGACTACAGTAAGTTCTCTCAAACAAATCAGACTTGGGTTTTTTTGTTGTTTTGTTTGGTTTGGGGTTTTTGTTGTTGTTGTTTGGCTTTTTTTGTTTGTTAGTTTTTTAAGATGATGGTGGTGATTTGATAAGGCTGACGGTCTGGATTTGAAACACTTCATGTTACACCAGGTCCAGATTCAGCACCACACAACATTTGAATTGAAAAAGTTAACTGTATATCATTAGCAAACTGCTGGGCGAGCAAGATTTCCTTAACTGGTGATGTTAGTGGTTGTCTGTAGAGAATAAGATTCAAATCCAGCTTTTTTTTTTTTCAGGCACCGTTGCATTACATACCAAATTTGACACTGTCCTCAAAGCCTTTATTCAGTCACTTCTCACTGGAGTTCCTCTCATCACTACCTTTGGTGGTACAGCAAGTAGCGATACTGTGAAGCACAAGTCTTGCAGGAGCAGGCTTTATTCCACAGGATCAGTTGTCATCTTTAGCCAACAAGAGCTTTTTTTCCCTTATATTACAGAACCTGTAGGGTCTACATCATCTCAAGTGTTTTCTAAACTTGTCCTCTAGGTTGGGCACACTCTTGCATTTCTTAGGGTGGCCTTTGCTGGTGCAAGTTCCATAAGCATCTGACTACTTAGGGTCAACTGATGACAAGCTCTTACTAAATACCAGGAGTGTTTTATGTGCAGAAGAGCTCAATGTTTGCTTTTGGGTTGTATTGTTAAGTAGCTTAGGAGATAAATTGATTAGGGTTATCTGAAGTTACCAACAGCTTCATTAGAGAAGTTCTGAACTGGCACACGTGTAACAGGTCTGTTTTGGGGGAGACTAAAATACTAGATCATCTGTGGCAGCCTTTCACAGGCCAGCAGCAGAGAAAATAAAAAGGACAGTGGAAAGGAGGCACGGTGTTAAAAACCTCAATATTTAAATTATATTTTTACTGGACGGAATTTTAGAGGAGGATTGAGAACAGACTCTAAAGGCCCTCTCACTGACTCCTTTGTTTTTGGCAAGCTGCTTTAGCATAGTTTCTGAGGGTGCTGGCTGTGCTCTTGTCCCTGTCGTTCATAAAGATCTTAAACAGGACTCATGCTACTGTCAACAGCTTGTTTGGAGCTGATGCTTGGGACATCTCGGTCTGTTCCTGTGGATGTGTGGGACTTAAGAGAGGAAATTATTCATCATTTCTAGATTGGAATTTTCTAGGAGTCCTTCACACATTTCACTCCCAAACTTTGCCCCAAGGTCCAAAATGTTGGACTGTGGCATTTCAGTCTTGCTCCATTCCCTGACTTTCCCTTGGCATTCATGTGGTGTGTGGTGCAATCAAAACTGGACATGCACCAAAAGTTTCCTGGTTTTCTGCAAAACTCTTGAGCTGATGATAAGATACCCGAGTGCCTGTAGCTGAGCACCATTAGACAGGATTTAAATTTCTAGTGCCCTCATGTTGGTGTTTTTTGGGGAAATCAGAAGTGCTCCAGCTCACCTTCATCAATGGTGAAAGCATCTTTTGCTTCCACTTCAGTTGGCGCCATCTGCTTAAGGATCCAACTGTACCCGTTTCAAACACAAGTGGTCGCTGCTAATGTTGTGTCGATCGCTGGCTTTTCAATCACAGTATATCTCTCTGTGAGATGTGGTTTTGATTGTGTAATTCATAGGAATGCTTCAAAGAGCTGGAGAAGATCCTGATTCTTCTGGAAGTCTTGATTATAAGATAGAGTATATCATTCTTTCTTTAAACTCTCTGGTAAGAGGACTGTTCCCCATGACTCCCTACCTGCCGTAGCTGTTCTCCTGAGAGAGAAGAGGCCATTTTGAGGAGCTGAAGTTGGCAGGCTTGGGTTAGTAGATTCAGGTATTATTTACTCAAGCACTCTGTGGCCACAGCACTGGGAGCAACAACTGTCATCCCCTCTGCAAGAGGGAGATGAGTCCTGAAAAGAGAATCATAGATTCACAGAAGAGTTTTAAGCTGGAAAAGACCTTTAAGATTATTGAGTCTGACTGTTAAAGAAGACAACCTATCGTGTTGCCTGAAGAACACTTCAGCTTTTAAAGGGTGGATTCTTGTTGCCCAAGGGAACACAGAAATCCTTAGCAACTGTTAGAAAGGAGAGGTAAAGGTAAGGATGCAGAAATTGCCTCTGGTTATGCCTGTGAGCAAAAAAGCTACAGACAAAACTGCAGTTGGCTGAGAATTATTTTATTAAGTGCTTTTGCTGGAAGACTGCATTATTGGGAAACAGAAATGTTTGACAAAGACAAGCTTGTTTCACCACAGACCACAGGCAAGGTAAAACAGAAACAGGGGTTTATTTATTTTAATTTTTTTAAGAAAAAAAATCTTTGTCAGAATGACTTTTTATTATTTCCTGTAAGGACAAATGAGGTTGAAATTCAAGTGATGAGTTGTGACTGATGAAGATTAATTTCTTTTCTGTTATTGTTATGTGAAAATTAATACTGGCATCAATCAAGAGTAGGAATCGAAATTTCAAATTTCCTACGAGAAAATTGTGTCCCGAGAGCCGTAGTTACCATGTCGTGCTGCTAAACCGGCTTCATTGCTGACCTGTCCTTCTGTCTTGTCTTGTGCAGGATGGGATAAGCATTCTTATGGGTACCACGGTGATGATGGGCACTCCTTCTGCTCTTCTGGGACAGGACAGCCCTACGGCCCTACCTTCACCACTGGAGATGTGATCGGCTGCTGTGTCAACCTTATCAACAATACCTGCTTCTACACAAAGAACGGCCACAGCTTAGGTGAGTAAAGAAAGATGTTTCCAGGAGAAGGATGCTCCAACCCTGCTCTTCCTGCTGCTGTTTAATACTTGGCATGTGGTGTAACTTTTGTCCCACATTTGTGAATAAGATTTAAGAAAGGGGAGAGAAAAAGAGTGATAAGTCACAGTCAGGAGATGGGAACTGGCTCCAAGTCATAAGTACATCCAGCATGTAAAATGGTTTCTATGCTGTTCCATTTGCCAAAGTAGGTCAGGATTGCACCCCCAGCTTCTGCTCCTTTCCTCTGCTCCTGCACAGCCAGTGGGAGGTTGGATCAGATGGCTCATGGCTGGGCTATGGGGAGATGAAGTGGGAAGTTTAGTTCTTGTGTTTTTCAGCTGCCTACAAATCCACTGTAAGAGTCTTGTCACTTTTTAAAGGAACTTGTCCATCTGTGAGCTTTAACACCTTGGACCAGTCATTCCCAAACTAGACATTAATTCAGCACAAGAAGTGACTCAAGCACTGTTCTGTCATTTGGTTCATTCCAACAGCTGTTTCAGTAGTTCCCCTAAAGTTAAGGGCTTCAAAATTTTGCCTAAAGTGATATCTCACAGATGTTTTCCAGGCATCCTTCATATCCAATTTGTCTAAAATAGAAAGTTGTTTCCATTTTCACCTAAAATATCTTTCCCTTGGATGACAAATTCTCCACCTCGAGTAATATTTTTTTTTTTTTGTCACATAAGACATGCACTAAATTTTGATAAGTTCTACTCACTTTTTGCCCTGGAATTCATTTGGTTTGGCAGGGATGGGCAATGTTTTCCTTTGCTTCTCCTTGCTGTCAATTCTACCTGGTTGAATTCAAGGTGAAGAAGCTGATAGAAAAAGACCCCACTCAAAACATCTATCAGGATGAAATAGTTTTGAGAAGCAGGAAATTAAACAGGGAATTAAAATACACCATGCTTAGAGAACAGCCATCCGATAAAAGTATTGCTGTCTCCTGGGTAGTCCTCCTCTTGGGCTCTTCAGATGGATGGTACAAGACATGAGATGCATGAGAAATTATAGGTCATCTGCTTCAGCTTCAGCAAGGCTCTTGGCACTGACTCTCGTAACATCCTCATAGGGAAGCTTGGGAAGTGTGGGCTACATGAGCGGGCAGTGGAGTGCATTGAGAACTGGCTGAGTGACAGAGCTCAGAGGGTTGTGATCAGTGGTGTAGAGTCTAGCTGGAGACGTGAAGTTCATGGTGTTCCCCAGGTGTCAGGACTAGGTACAGTCTCATTCAACATATTCACTGATGACCTGGATGAAGGGACAGAGTGGACCCTCAGCCAGTTTGCTGATGATACAGAACTGAGAGGAGTGGCTAATACACCAGAGCTGTGCTGCCATTCAGGGAGACCTTGGACAGGCTGGAGAGTTGGGTGGAAAGGAACCTCGTGAAGTGAATTCAACATGGGCAAGTGTAGGAACCTGCACCTGAGAAGGATCCCTGCACCAGTACAGGTGAGGGGCTGACCTGCTGGAAAGCAGCTCCATGGAGAAGGACCTGGGAGTCTTTGTAGGTAAAAAGTTTACCACAAGCCAGCCATGTGCCCTTGTGGCCAAGAAGGCCAATGGTCTCCTGGGCACATTCAGAAGAATGTGGCCAGCAGGTTGAGGGAGGTTCTCCTCCCCCCCTACTCTGCCCTAGGGAGGCCACCTCTGGAGTATTGTGTCCAGTGCTGGGCTCTCCAGTCCAAGAGAGACAGGGAACTACTGGAGAGAGTCCAGCAGAGGCTGCAAAGCTGCTGAGGGGACTGGAGCATCTCTGTGGCCAGGAAAGGCTGAGA